>JAQGAZ010000769.1:0-46480 GCA_034692225.1 Polydesmus complanatus
ACAGTCGACCTTTCTTACTATACCCAGGTCATCGAGATCACACTGGTAATAAAACGTCACCTGTGTTTTTCCTCTCTGCACTTATTATTGACTGACGAACATTTACACATGTGCGGGGAATGGTGAATGTTTGAACAGGTGAAAAGCACGAAATTCTCGACACAACTTTGCGGGAATGATAGAAATCAAGCATTGACAGAAATTGGGGACTATTGCTAGCATCAAATGTATCCACTGCTGTTATTCTTTTTTTTAAGCGTCAAAACAGTTACCGCTCCACCCGCTGTACCCAAAACGATAGAAAGTTCGTTACAAAACAAAGTTGTTATTATTTTACTAGACGGGTTCAGATGGGATTATCATTTAAAAGAAGAGTTGAAGGGCTTCCAACGATTGCAGTCACAGGGAGTGCAAGCACAATCAATGAAGCCAATCTTTCCTACAATGACAATACCTAACCTGTATTGTATCGCGACAGGTAAATAAAAACTCTTTTTCGATAGCTCAATAGAAAGCTACGCTCAAAAAACTAACTTTTAAACTAATTATCAAATTAAACAAATATTATTTTTGCAGGTTTATACGCTGAAAGTCATGGATTGCCATTTAATTACATACGCGATGATCGACAACCGCGTGATTTTCAATTATCTCCCATTGGAGCCGATTATAACGATTCGATTTGGTGGGAGAAAGCTGAACCGATTTGGATTACGGCGACGGAAGCCTCTCTTCGAACTCACGTTTATTTATGGCCCGGATGCGAAGTCCCTAATAAAGGAAGGAAGCCTACTCAATCGCTTCCTTATCACCACGCGTTTGGGGTCGAGGAGTTTCGAGGGCACACCTCTGAAATGCTGGATAAATTCGAAAGCGACGAAGCTGACTTTGGGATGATTTACTGCGAAGAAGTCGACTTTATCGGTCATTTATTCGGGCCTGAATCGAAACAAGTTCGAGAAGTAGTTCGAAATATTGATGGGGTGATTCAAGAAATGTTAGATAGAATTGACAAATCGGAATTAAAGGTGTCCCCCCCTCCCGTTGCAGTGCCCGAATACGAATCAGCGGTTATAATTATTAATCTTTTTAATAGGTGAATGTAATTATCGTATCTGACCACGGCATGACTGTCACAGATTCGAAAACGGTTTCAAAACATAAAATGGAAGAATTTATCGACTTAACGGACGTAGAAAAAATGCTAGACGCAGGAGCGCTTACGCAAATTTATCCGAAAACGGGCGAAAATTCTTTTCAAAAAGTGCACAAAAACTTAATATTATTATTTTTGCTAACCGATATAATAATTATTCTAATCAATTTTAATTTTTCATTTGAAAGGTCTATAACGCATTGAAATCTCAGGAAGGGTACAAAATATATAAACCGGAGGAAATTCCTGAAGAATATCATTTGAAGCATATTTCGCATAGACTTCCGCCTATTCTAGTCGTCGCCGACATAAAACATGCCATAGCACCTGCAAGTATTTTGCGTTGCATTCGTTCGCGCATAAATCCTTTTTTTTTTATTTTTTTATTAAAGTATCATTCAATAGTTATGGATGAATTCCGTACAAGTGCCATTTAACCCTTTACCAATAGACGTTCTAAATGGTAACCACGGTTATCCGACGTCTGATACGCCGGATATGAACGGAATATTTTTCGCCATTGGTCCAGGTAAAATTAAATATAAAATTATTATCATTAACGAATGAAAATGAATAAATTTTATTTTTAAAAAAGATTTCAAAGAAGGTTACAAAGCGCCGCCAATCAACAATACCGACGTGTACAATTTAGCGATGCATCTTCTGCGATTGACCCCGCGACCCAACAACGGCAGTTGGGAAGCTGTCAATCATATGCTCAAACCCAGTGATAATAATAATACTTTATTTTTTAAGTCGTCGCAATTTACTTCTACCGTTCGGTCTAGCTTTAGTCTGTTTGTCTTTCCGTTTATCGCGATTCAATTATTTTTAGTATTCGCTCTGTATTATAAAGTCGTTGCAAATAGAGTTTAATTGAGGACGGGAATAAATTAATTAAATCGAATCCGAGAGATATAATTATTATATTTTTTTTTCGTTATCACCAAAATCTTCAAACACCTAATCAGTTTTGCACCTTTTTTTTTAAAAAAAAAAAAAAAATTTGACGGACGATGATGCCTCGAATAATTTTCATTATGACTGTATTAAATATAATATGCTTAAATAACCTCGTCTCGCGTTACACCGGTTTACAGGTATGTCCCGAGATATAAACGGGAAGTGAATTTCCCCTTAATTTCAAATATTCAAGGAATAGTAATTATTACCACCACTTTTTTTTTTCTCTAAACGCAATTAAACGTATCCCGGCTAAAATTTGTGTATTTCTTTAAATTATGAATATTTACGTATTGGAAAAAAAAAAAAAAACAGTTCTTACTTAAATCTTGGGAGGTTAAAACTAATTTATAAACACGGTTCCACGTAGTTTCCGGGAAAGAGACCAGTAACTCCGTCGAGAATGCCTTCGTACCATCCGTCGTCATTGCGTTTAATCACATAAATTACCGAATTTTCCGAAAAAGATAACTCATCGTCTTTATCGGCGGCATAATCATAAATTGCCACCACTGCAAGTCAAATTAAGAAAATTTCTTTTTTTAATATACACGTTGTGTGAAATGCGTTCAAACATTGTTATACCTTTTTCTAAATAGGTTGCTGGAATCCAACTAGCCCTTCCTTCGTCTTCCCCTCGAGATCGATTCAAATACGAAGAATTGCGATCAAAATTAGCCATGAATAAAGAGCTATCCTCTTCCGGAGGAGGTGGAAGTGGTGGCGAAACTATAATATCATAATTTAACAATAAAACTCTGACCCTCTTTTTTACTAATGAAAAAAAAGTATCCTATTACCATTTCCCAGCCGGTCATATTCAGCTAAAACACTAGATACAGGAGGTGGAGGTGGAGTAGGCGGCGCTACGTCAAATACAAACATTATAACGATCCATTAAAAATTTTGCTCGTAAATTAATTATTAAAACGTGAAAAAAAAAGCTTACGCGGTGCCATGTATGAAATATGATGAGGAGCAACTTCAGTGGGAGGTGGAGGAATAGGCGACGGAGGTGGCAGTGAATGATGACTATGAGCCATGGGATGCACCATTCCTACTTGAGGTACATTTCCCATCGAAGACATGGAATGAGACATATTAGGTAGAGTACCGTAACCCGAGCCCCGTTCGCTTCTCCTCGATTCCAACGCTCGGGGATGTCCGATGGGATAATTCGGAGCGTAATTGCTTGGCACTTGAGGTGGGGCAACTGGCGGAGCTAACGCGCGATATTCCCTCGATCCTTTCGATAGAGTTCCTGTGGGTCGAATGGCTTGAGGTGGTGTGGGAGGTTTGGTAGTGGGTGGAGGCCCGCTTTGACCGTTCATGGTGATCATGGCGGCGGCGGAGGAAGAAGAAATTAAACCGCTTCCTCCCATTAACACGCCGGTTACACCCATGCCGCTGCTCGTACTGCTGCTGCCGCTGCTATTCAATCGTTTGGCTCGAGGAAGATTGTTCATGATTTTCACGCCGTGACCGACGTCATCTAACACTGAATAATCGATAGGTTTCCTTATATATTTAATGGGTCGTTCTTGATTTGCCGGAGCAATAATTCGGTGCTGTCGAGCCGTGTTTTTGCTAGTAGTTAAAACTCCGATTTCTCGTCTGGCTACTTTTTCTTTATGAATCATTATCATCTGAAAAGATTTGACCGTCAATCTCATTAATTAACAAAATATGCCAATTTTGTTTATCGAATCAATTATTAAGTCCAAAAAACGTTGTCTTATTTCCAAATTTTTTTTTTCTTTTTTCAAATTACAATTACCGTATCTCACCTATTAAGCATAAAAATCCTTACCTCCGAGATATGATTAATATTCGATTCGAGTTCGGCTAACTGCGCCGTTTGTAAATCTAACATTTGCAGAAAGTTGAACGCTAAAGTATTAATTTGATAAGCCACACTGGCTAAAGATTGCGTGGTGTAGTTTTTCGTTTCTTCCAACGCCGCCCTTTTATTTTCGACCTACGAAAAAATTTCCGATTGGTATCGCTTTAGGATAAATTTCACAAAACGCTTACCTGAAAATACTTGGTTTCGCAATATTCAGCTACTCTCTCTAAATTTGTATGACTTTCCTGCAAACTGTTTCTTCCTTCTGGAATGTCTTGTTCGACGAGGGTTGGTAAATCCGCCATTTTTGACAATAACATTACACAGGAGCGTTCAACTTAAAATGTTCAGTCCCACAAATACTATCTCGCGTTGCAAATCACGCAAACTCAAAGTTTGCCATTATAAGCATTATAGAACGAACTGGATCATTTATCAAAAAAATCATTTTTTATGAACGTAACATTATTATTTAATTCGAGTTTCGATGATTCTGACTCACCGGATAAATCAACAATTTCCTGCTGCACTGTAAAAGCGCGGAACGTGAACTCTTCGAAGATTAAAACCGATTTTTTAGCAAGCGGCACTAGCGCCCCCTATCGGCGTAACGGAATATTGCTTAAAAGATTTAAAGAGAACCTAGGGATAAATTTATTTTATATCAAGTGCAATGACCTATCTGAAATTAATTTTATTATAAAATATTATAGTCTCGTAAACATCGGTATTTTACTTTTATTTTTTGTATTTTATAATAAAATTTGCGGCAAAGTAAATTAATTATATAATAATCGTAAAAAAAGTTATAATTTATTGAATAAAATAAATTGAAAATTAAATATTTCTGAAGAAATTAGTTAATTTTGTATGGAGGTTGAGAGTACAAAAATACAGAGCAGCTGGAAAACTTCATGGTGACTGCGGAGATTGAAGGTAGCAATTTGGCTTCGTTTCTTTTAAATTGCCAATTTTGGCATTCAATTTATTATTGATTCAATTAAAGTCATCAATGTAAGCATTTATTTAAGTTATATAGATAAACATGTACAATAAAATGTTAAAGGTTAAAATGGATTAAGTTGTAATTTGCTCGTGATTAAACAGCATCGATGCATTGCTCGTGGGGTTTTATCTTATTGGCTATGTTTTGTTTCAAATTTAGATAAGTGTTAGCAGTCGAAAGAGCATTTTAGATTGTATTTGGTGTGAATGGAAGGAAATGAGCAGTTAGGAGATGAGATAAATACCAGTTTCCGAAATGTCTGACACCAACTACGACCCTGGATTAGACGCTGGTAACTTAATAATAATTGCGTAAACATGATTTTGTAATTTTTTTTCTTTAAACTAAAATATTATTTTATTATTAGGCTTTTTGGAGGGCGATTTAAAAATGGAGCCAACAAGTCCCTCAGGAAGCGTACGATTTAATTTTTCTCGTAACTCCAGTCCAGGTTCACAACAAGGTTCTTCAGCTCAGAATTCCGGCAAGGTTTATTTCAACTAGTTTTTACGAGAATAATATTAATAATTATTTTCGATAGATGATGACGATAACGACACAACTGTTAGTTATAAAGAAAGGCGACGTGAAGCTCACACTCAAGCTGAACAGAAGAGAAGAGATGCAATCAAAGTGAATAATTATTGAACAAAACATATGTCATGGAATTAGTATTATTAAATAATGTTTATGTGTTTTAGAGGGGTTATGATCAATTGCAAGATATGGTACCTATGTGCCGTTCCAACGACAACTTATCCGGCTACAAAACCAGCAAAGCCACTGTTTTGCAAAAATGTTTTTAAAGCTAACATTAATTTCACTGGCATTCACAATTTAAATCGCCTATGATTTTTATAGCAATTGACTATATACAATATTTGATCCAACAAAAAAAGAAACAAGAAGAAGATATAGCCGCTTTGAAAAAAGAAGTTTTAGCTCTACAAATAATGAGATCGTAAATATTTGTATATAGTTAAACGATTAGCTAGTAACATTTTGTTATCTGTAGAAATTACGAACAGATCGTCCAAGCTCACCAGAGTCATCCTAATCAAGCTAATAGCCAATTGAGTGACGATGCTAAGTTTCGAGTGGTACAAAACTAAATTTGTTTTCCAAAAAAATAAAAAAAACTTTTAGTAATTTTGAGATTGTTTTAGTTTCAGTCGATTATGGACTCTTTATTTCAATCGTTTAATTCCAGTATTTCTGTGGCTAGTTTTACTGAATTATCAGGATGTGTATTTACCTGGCTCGAAGAATACTGTAAACCACAAGTAATTATTGAAGTTCCCTTAAAAACTCATTCAATCATGATTAATTTTCTATACATTATTCTATTAGACTCTCCGTGAACTAGTGCTATCTATTTTGCGTCGAATGAACAACCAATTGGCATAAATCTGAAGATTATCTTACATCTACAGTACATAAATACTTTATTTTTCATATAAACAGAGCTAAATATTTGATATTGTTTGTTATGTGATAAAAGACTGTATTGATCTATGTCGTTTTCGAAGAAGGCGAGGAAAAATGAGTCTTATATATTGTTCAATATTTTTTAATTAGAAACCCTATTCAAACTGTTCTAATTTTCATTAAACTTGTCTAATTAGATTTGGAGTGAATAATGAGCAATGGGTGTGAGCAACACTACCTCAAAAAATTATTCTTTCTAATATAATCAAATAAAAGTTTAATATATTTGCAGAAATAAATTTTAAAATTAAAACAGTTTCAATATCACGTATTACGCGTACTATAAACATTACTGTATAATGAATTACGTAAAACTCAAGAGTACAAAATGACATTGAAAGTTATGTTCTACTAACAAAGTTAAATTTATCAAATATTTTTAAAATTTAAAAAAAAAAAATATATTAACTTACACGTTCGTTGTCCATACTTCTTTGATAATATTTAAAGCTGGGATTTTATCCGTGATATTTAAAAGTGGTTGGCAAATTTCCTAGAAGTAATTTTATAGTTAATATCATTAAAGTCTCAACAAAAAAATAGGTAAATAACCATACATCTATGAGGACGGAATTGAACATATCAAGAAGCTTTAAAATAATGATGCATCGTTTTCTAATTTCAACTAAAAACAATTTATAAATATACAGTAGTATTAAATGATGTTCACATTTTATTTACTTTTAGCCGTTTCTTTGGAATTACTATCTTCAATTACATATAAAAGTCGCACTATTCCTTTAACGATGACAACGATATAATTGTCAATTCTAATAAATAAATTTTTTAAAAAAAAGGAATTTAATTCAAGATGCAACTTTAAAAATTAAATTTAGTTACCTCGGTTGCGTCGCCTCAATTAATTTTTCCAAGCATATTAAACAGTTAAGTCGCGTTGTTTCGTTTTCGTTGTCGTAAATTTCAAGATATTGCATTAAAACGGCTATCAAAGGCTATAATAATATTTAAAAGCAGTTGCAATTTTTATAACAAAAATTTAGCATTGAATTAAAAAAATACTTTTAGATGTCGAACTATAGTTAAACCCATGACATCAATAAATAAGTTAAGGTGATTGGAATAAACTTGACGCAATGAAATTGTTTGCTCGTTGTCCATATCATTCAACAGCTGGCTTAATAAAATGTCATACTGATTTATCTTAAAAATTACAATAGACATCGGTTTAATTAAATTTCCTTATAAAACAAAAAAAAAATTATTTTTATACCTTTCGAATTGGTGCAGGTTTTTGCGGACTTATCTGGGTTATTGAAAATATTTTAAATAAGCACGGGTAAATTGCAGTAATAACGGTAGCATCTCTCAGATACACAATGTTTTTAAGAGCCGAATAAATCAAATCAATATGCCCATTTCGCCGTAAATCCCCAACTGGCTACATTTAAAACATTAATATAAAAATAAAGTTTAGCCCAAAAGTTGGCATCACTTACAGTTATATTTAAAAGACACTGTAAGCAATTTATTCCATTTAACCGGTTTTCAACCATAAAATCGTCAACAAATAATAAAGAAGCAGTAACAGCCGTGTCAAGAACATCCACTCCAAAAGGAAACTAGAATAAAACATAAACAATCTCGAATAAACTATTTACTGTACTATTAAAAAAGCATATAGATGTACTCTACTTTTAAAAATGACAAACAAATTTGGAAAGCACTTTTCATTCCCGGATTTTTTTTCCAGTTTGATAATGTTAAATGCGGTCGAAATGAAGCAAACAACTTTTTCAAAAATACACCGTCTTCTTCGTTATTTAAAAATTCGACTATATTTTTAGAATTAAAATTTTCTAATAGTAAATTCAAAGTATCTAAACAAAACAAAAATAAAGAATTATTATAACATTCACAACGCGCAAGTAAAATTCATAAAAAGAAGAAATAAAATGACATACCATCGCAATATTTTTTAGATTGTTTGGTCGACCATAGAAAATCAGAACTAATAAATTGAAAACAGAAAACGATTACTGGAATTAAATCTTCTTTCGAAAGTCCGACGGTTGTGTGATTCTGCAAGCAGTAACCACAAAATATATAATGTTATAAAAATATTGTTAAATTATACAGTAGTTATTATCAACTTTTACCAGTACTAGCTGGATACATTTGAATACAACAGCAACTTTTTCTTCAATCCCCGGAAAATCTTCAATACTCAATTCTTAAAATAAGAAAAAATCTTATAAATATTTTTATAAATACACTTAACAAGAATAAAATGTACCTCTTTCTTCGCCGTTGAGAACAAGGAAACCATATCCATATATTGATAATTCATTTAAAACGAGCAAAACAGTTTGCTTGTCTAAATTCTCATGTTCATGGTGCGATGTATTAAGTGCATTTCTTATAGCACTTAACTGTTAATTAAAACATAATTAGATATAAACAAAATAATTTCTATATGAAATAAATGTTTTCTTTTTAAATTCAATACCTTTTTCTCCGATGTTTTGCTGTTAAGAATTTCCAAAAGAACCGGGCAAGCCATGGAGAACAACAGCAGCTGATCAGATGCAGCCCTCAAATTGTAGCAGCGAGAACTACAATAGTCCAGAAGGGCCAATCAAAAAACAATTCTAAATTTTTAATGGCCCTCCTGCTCCACTGTAATATTGCGCTTCCGGATTATCAGCTGTTGGAACTTGAGCCACCGGTTTCGTCATGGCTGCTTCATTTCTGTTAAAGTAAGACAATCTAAATTTTAAATTATGTTTTCATTAACGGTTTTCTTTTTGTAATTAGATCCTCTGTTAAATTGGGGATTGTTGGTGGTTCTGTATATTATACCATCGACCGAGGATTCTGGGGAAATCCAGAAGAGACCATCAAAGCTCATGAGGACTTGAAGAAGCAATTTCAAAAAGTGCCATTTGAAATCAAATACTTAAAAATACCTTATGTAATAATTTATTTAATCTCATGTATTCCCTCATGCTGTATATTTAAATTATTTGTGGTTTAAATTTCAGTTGGATAAGATTAAACTGGACAAATTTAAGGAGAATGAAACAGTTACAGAATACTGGAATTGGGGTATAAAACAAAAACTTAAAAATTATTATGCGATTTCTTTCTTGAATTAACCATTGAATTAATATTAAATATAGGCGTCAAATCTTTCTTTTGCGGATTAAATTGCTTTCCCAGAGTTGTGGCCAAATATTCAGAAGCTGGATGGCAAAAATTAGTGGAGAGTTTGAAATAATTCGGAGGGGGAAAAAAAGAAAAAATTCGGGAGCTTAGAAATAGCCTCATGTTCGATGTACTGATTTTTGTAAATAGAATATGATGACGTAGCATACATTAAAAATAATATTCGTCATTAAAAATAATAATTGGCGTCCTAAATATTATAGTACAAATTAAGATTTTAAAACATGAGATTTTAAAAGTACTTCATTTTGTAACGTTCCCCTATCGAGTTATAACCTGTCAAGTAATAACTCTTGTTACGTACAATAGACCCAGTGAAAACACAACAAAAATCAAAATATTCCTACTTACAATTAACATAATAAATTAAATAAACTTCTCAAATAAATAAATTTACCTTAAATAATAGCATCCTTTACGTAAAGTCAGTAGATGGCGCTTGCCGTATTGTAGCAGACCAGCAACCAGTTTCCTCCTTTCGTTTCCCTATTACTGCACACTGCATTATTTTCTTTATGATAACTCTAGAGAAAACGTAATTATGTAAGTTACATAACACAAATCAACAACGTTATCTACTTTTGGTTATGTAAACGGATGCGTTGAATTTTTAGGTAAGTACTGTTTAATATTTCCTATTTAGAAATTAATACAAATCGTGGTTATTTATAATGCGCAAGAATATAAAAGTTGAGCATCTTCGCTTATGTTTACAATATTACTGCAACAATAATAATAATTGTGATATTATTATAAATGTTTTTATAGTACAGTATGCACAACACAAACTAATTACAGCCTAGAATGTCACGGTTATTAATTTGGAAAGAAAATAAAAAATTACGTAATATCTGCGATTAATTTAAAATAATGATAAAAGCTAGCTCAACTTTATTTTTAAATAAAAATTTATGATTAAAAATAATTTGAAAAATAACTACTGTAGAGATAAAATGATTTCTTTTAAATAAATAACAAAATAAATTCATCTAACGAATTGCTATAAAACGGTTAAAGTTTTATCTTTTATCTATCAAAACTAAATTTGAATCATTTCCTTCCCCCCTCCCCCCGCACCGGTAAATAAATAAATGTAAAAAAAAATAATACCTAATAATAAAAACTGATTATTTTCTGTATTATCTAAAATTAACAGAAATGTGAAAAAGTAGCTTTGAAGGATATTCTTACAAATCTATTTTTTTTTTCAGCAAACTAAGCAATCGAGAAAAATATACAACCACTTATTTTTTTTTTTTTTAACTACAATCGTAATAATAGCTTAAAAAGTTGATAAATAATTGTCGCGCGCATGCGCTCGCACGTCAAATAAACCTTGGATCAGAATGAAGACATGTCTATTTATAAAATGAACAAATCACCAGTTAAATATGCGGAGGCTGAAATAATTTTAAAAAAAAAATCACGCTTCAATACTGTAGTTCGAAACGCGCGGGTGTTGGCAAAACCAATGCCGGTAGCTCAAAAATTCACTTATAAGGCTGCAATATTTAAATAACTAAATGAAAAACAATTCCTAAAAAGTATTAAAAATGATATAGGCTACCCTATTTTTCTATTATTAACATACATTATTATCATCATTAGAATAAATAAATAATAATTAAGACTCACATTTCGTAGTTCATCCCGAAATCTAACCTCCTTTTCTCTTTTGTTGTTGTCTTAAGATAATAACTGCAGATTAATGAATTCCTGGAAATGACGAGTAATTCCAATTTTGCCCGTTCTCCTCTCATGGATAACGTTCTTAATTTCGTCCCTGAGGGCCATGAAAAAGCTTTGAAGCAGTCCCTGTACAATGCCGTTGGAATAGTAATCGTAGGGATTGGTGCTGGAGCTTTGACCGCCGTCTATTTTGTTCTTCAACCTTTTCTCCGACCGCTCCTATGGGCTTTATTTTTCGGCTCCGTCCTTTACCCTGTCAAAAGAAGATTTAATAATTTCGTGCATCGTTGGGTAAAAGATTTGCGCAAAAGCAACACACCTTTCGCCGTGGGTTTGGTGCTTCTTCCGGTTGGAGTTTTCGATGGTTTGGCCAACATCGCCGTCAATAGCGTTTCCAGAAATTGGAAATTATCAACCGCAGTAACTGTCATTCTAGTCGCGCCTTATTGTCTTTATTCGTATACTCCAAAGTTTCTTATAACTGTAACGGTTGTTTTTAAAGATCTAATTCTCTTTTTCCTCACAAATGTTTTGGCTGTCAGTCCTTACATTGTACGTATTACCATGACGCTAAAAAAAAAATAATTTATCTTAATTTTAAATTCATTTTATAAAGTTATGGACACTCGCAATAGGGTTCATCTTTACCGTAGTTTTTTACTGGAAATCGGATACCAAACAGGGTCTTCGTTATGCGTCGTTATTAATTTGGGCTCTTTTATTTTTAAACTTTTCCACCGTATTTGGCTCTTTGGCAGCGATTGTAGCCATTGGATTATTCGTTGTTGGAATCGGCGTGGAAGTTAACGACGCGCTAACACAAATAAACAATCAAGGTGTGGAAACGTTTGAAAGTTTTAATAAACAAAATTTTGAAAAAAATAATAAATTATTATACCTTATATATTTTTTTTATTTAACTTTAGTTACCATCGAAGGAGATGAGACCGTAGAAATTCAATCTCCTATAAGAACAGCTTGGTCAGTTCTTTGCAATAACGGCACAATTCCGTCTCCAAGTAATGGTGCACCCATTTTAAGAGTAAGTTTGTTCTTTTTTTAAAAAAAATAATGTAATAATTGTATACAAAAACGTGTTAGAACTGTATACCTTTATAATTTCCTTTGCTTTAATTTTATATATCATCTGCTTCTGCACTTTCCATCTATCTTTTTTTTTCTGCTTTTCTTTTTAAAATACTTAGAATAAAGTGGTGGTGGATGCAATTCCTACCATCAAAGGCCATTATGGCTTGATTCCAGCACCTCAAGTTGCACCAGCTAAGAATCCTTATCCAAAATATTTTCCATGGGCTGATAGACGGTTCTTTGAAAAACTGGTGAGAAATTCACCACCACTTCTCTTTCTTTTCCCCATTGCTTCTTAGTTTTTATCCACAACGTAAAATCTTTCAATAAATAATATTAACCTGTAAAACTACGTATTTGTTTTTCTAATTAAAAAAAAAAAAATTGCCGTAATAATATTTACATTTTCGAATTAAAGTTGGGATTGCAAACAGTCAAAGAAAATAAAGAAAAAGTTGGAGAAAAAACAGCAGCTGTGGGTTCTCCGGCACCGAGAAGACATTCGTCATTAGTCCGTCAAGATTCTTTCAGCAGTTTTCTTTCCGCAGATACGGAATCGAAATTGAGCGACGTATACATGTACATTCTTTTCTGGGCTTGTTTCTTGGTATTGCTGTTTCGAACCTTTAGTTGGACTTGGCCATTAATTTTGGTATCTCTCATATACTTGGTGACTAAGAAATTAGGTTCAAATTATAATATAAATTTGTAAAAGTTAATCGATATTAAAAACCATTTTAAATGATAGGTTCTCACTTCGGAATATGGACACTTCTATGGTCCAAAATGCTGGACGGAAGCAAATTAGGCTTCGAGAAATTAGGTGACCGTCAAGAAGTTTTATTTCCACCCCCGGTCAGAGGATTGTGCAAATTGCTCATCAGAGGCGACAGCTGGATATCCTCTCTACTTGACAATATAACGGATATTTTAACCACCATGGGCTCTATCCTATTTGTTCTCGTATTCGTCATACTAGCTCTCATTTTTTTGTTACTACAAGTACAAAATAAAAAAATAAAAAAAATTTTATATAACAAACAAACATAATAAAATACAACTGTATATACTTAGATTCATGCTGAGAGTATGCATTTGCTTCAAGTAACCAGCAATCTTATTAACAGTTCATTAGTCCATAATGAGGTTGTCCAAGGAATGCTGCCTGATGGAATCTCGGATGTAATCGATTCAATGTACGACAATGCTTACGAATACGGTCGAGAGTGGGCTGTAAAGATGGCGAGTACAAAAATTTAATTAAAAAAAAAAAACATTGTTGAAGATAAAATATAATTACGTTTTATATTATAGGTAAGGCATATGATTCCCGAAGAAGACGAAGAAAAAAGTATCGCCATCGAAATTCAAGTGTTGGAGTTATGGGATCGTGTTTACAGCACTTGGATGGTGAGTGGTGCGGATGCCGATTCTCAATTGTCCGCAAATGGCAGCAAAGGTTTTGGAAGCTTATTTAACGAGTTAAGTTCGTCACCGGAATTGTTTAACTTAAATGCGATCGTGGCATTTATCAAAGAAAATGTGGATACTTTTGTCGCCGTAAGTCAACTTTTTACTAAATTAAAAAATAATAATGAAAAAAATTTGAATTGGTTTTAAGGTCATTCAAGCTTCATGGTCTGTTTTGAAAGGAAATATTAGTCTGGCTCTCAGCGCCGTTACGGCCACTCTTTCGATCGTTTTTGGAGGCGGATCAGCTCTACTTAATTTTCTCTTCAATTTGGTATACCCCTAATAATCAATAAAACTACTCAGAGATGATAAAAACTTATTGACTTACATTTTTCAGATTGTATTCCTAACAGCCTTATTTTATCTTCTAGCCGGAAGTGGGCGTCAATACTCTCCCATTGTCTTTTTAAGTAAAATTGCTCCCGGAGGAATGGGCAATAAATTCGCACACGCGGTGGAAGAAGCCATCAATGGTGTCTTTACAGCCTCATTGAAAATGGCAGTCTTTTACGGTCTATGGACTTGGCTTATTCACAAAATTTTTCAAGTAAAAATGGTATACATTCCATCGGGTAAGAATTGACTATTACGCACCCCCACATATTCGCGAAACTTTTTTACAATTTTTTTTTTTTAAATAGTTTTAGCGGCGATATTTGGAGCTGTTCCGTTTTTGGGCACTTATTGGGCCGTGTTACCCGCTGTGATGGAACTTTGGCTCGTTCAAAATAATTGGATTCTGTCCATTGTTATGGTTATATTTCAGATTTTGCCGATGTCCTGCGTGGATACAGCTATATACAGCGAGATTCAAGGGTTATTAAATTGAAATTTACTGTATTAATGAAAAAATCTAGTACTGAACCGTCATTTTTTTTTTTCTTTCTCTAGAGGTGGTCACCCATATTTGACTGGTTTGTCGGTGGCTGGTGGAATCTTCTGTTTAGGTGCTGAAGGAGCAATTGTCGGCCCTTTGATACTCTGTTGTTTTTTTGTAGTCATTAATATGTCCTCATCGATGATGAATGAATCTCCACTCAGTACGCCCGGAAAAAAATTACCTTTCAGGCAAAACTTCCTTTCGAAAAGGTAAATGAATGATTGATATTACATCACATCACTCATCTGAATTTTAAGTTGTAGTATTTTTTTTTTATTTTTATTTTTCTAAAATCATTTTTTTTTGTTTGTTTTTATCTTGTGTTCTTTTTAAAGGACAACATCAATCATGTAAAACCTCCCCAGAGCACTATTAAACATTATTAGCTCACTTTTCCTAGATAGGTACTGAAATTTTCTGAAATAATAATAATCTTAACTTTTAGTTATTGCTTTCATTTCTTCAATTAGTAACAATCATGGCTGTGACTTCACCAATGACGAGCTGCATCAGTTTTAACGCTGAAGCTAAAAATTAATCAATTACTGTATTTTATTTTTCACCAAACGCCTACTTATTAATTCTCTTCATAACCCGTAAGCGACTTGGCAAAAAGGTGTTTTGTAAAGAAAATAAAATAATGTTAAACCAAAAAAAAGAAAAAAAAAAAAATTGAAGAAAAAAAATAATATATTTTGTTTATTAAAACTTTTCTTTACGCTTTCTTCGTTAGCATCGAATGCGCTTTATATGTTCTCACTTTTTGCTTATGAAACGTTAAAAAAATAAATTGTTAAATTTTGTGTCATAGTTTATATAAAAAAAAAAGAATATCGTGAAATTTAATAAACGTGTATTATTTTACTTAGAAATTGGACGCTTACTTATTCGCTGTCTGAATCAATTACGAAAGTTTTCCTACCCTTTTTTGGCAAAGACTTTTCACTTTCTTCTTCATCATCATCATCGGAAAGATCCTGAATTTTTCGTTTTCCATGTTTGACGGGGGAAGATTCTTCGTTTAACTTCTCTTTAACAATTTCAATCTCGTTTTCACTTTCTTCATCATCATCGGAAAGAACCTGAACTTTTCGCTTTCCATGTTTGACGGGGGAAGATTCTTCGTTTAACTTCTCTTTAACAATTTCAATCTCGTTTTCACTTTCTTCCTCATCATCGGAAGGAATCTGAATTTTCCGTTTTCCTTGATTTACCGGAGAAGATACTTCGTTTATCTTTTCCTTAACATTTTCCATTTCAGTTTCACTATATAAAAAAATTTAAATATCAAAATAAAAAAAAAAGTAAACAAGTTTTACGTATAAACTCACTTGTCACTTTCAATTTGCGATCTAATATTATTTGCAATCAAATTATTTGCATCAGAGTTGATGGCATAGTCTTCCGAACTAAAATTATTAATATTAAAAAAAAAATACTTAAATAAATAAACAAAAGCGCGCATCAATCCTAAAAAAAATTCTTATTAATTAAATTATAGAAAATGCAGAGTTAAAAATATAATAATCCCATTGCAAATCTTTTAATCCTTCAACAAAATGTCAACGCTCTATTTCCCCCTTAATAATCATATTTGAAAAGCATTAAAACGGACAATTGCTAATTACCCATCGCTATCGTCACTTTGACTGGCGTTGTCCAGTTCATCTCCACCATTTTCCTCGACAGTTTCTTCAAGCATTATCCCTCTTTTCCGACAGATTCCGGCGCTTAACTTTGCCGGATACCTCCA
Source organism: Polydesmus complanatus (assembly GCA_034692225.1). Lineage (NCBI taxonomy): Eukaryota > Metazoa > Arthropoda > Diplopoda > Polydesmida > Polydesmidae > Polydesmus > Polydesmus complanatus. The sequence goes on from JAQGAZ010000769.1 coordinate 16,530, forward strand.
ATAAGTTTCCTTTTAGCAAATAGATTAAAGTTGACAAGTTGACGTATGAATCGTAACATAATGAAATTACTTGTCCTATTTGCGGTGCTTGAAGCCCTAGAGCTTTTAGTAGACGTATAAAAATTGGATTTTCCAGCGCATCGTGATTCTCTTGCATAATAGGCACTAACGGCACCGACTCTTTATCAGCTGTAATTTAAACGTATTTGGGAGAGGGAGGAGGGATGGTGAGGAACAATTAGAAACGGTGCAATAAATACGTCGATAACAAACTCGCCTCCAGTTTCTCGGTCATTGGCGATGTCTTTTAAGTCGTCCGCCACCCATTTCATGGAGCCCAAAAGTTCTTAATTAAATCGAGAAAGAGAGAACGTCGACTGTGAAATTCCACACCAATTACAATTTAATTTCCAGTTCATACCTTTTTTAGCACCTGCGAGTAATAAAACGTAGTCTAATTTTTCAGGCTCGTCGCTTACACTTTTTTCAGGAAGATTATTCTCATCTTTAAAAAAAAATTGTTTTAATTGAAAATAATTAAAAAATTCGTTATATTATTTATATTAAAGAAAAAATAAACAAACAAAATTAATCATTATTTTGTTTCAAATAACTTTAAACTTCTCGTTAAATGATATTTGCGAAAGCAAAATGAATATTGATGATAGAATAACAATATCAGCAAAGCCTAATGAATATTCAGTTTTAAACAAATTAAAAACAAATAATAATAAAATAAACACAACTAATACAAATTTGTAAATTAATAAAAAGGTGACAAATAATAAATTCATAATTATTATACCGGTACTGTAATAATATTCTTCTACGAAAGCTTTTTTTTCTTTTTAATTTATATTGAGTAACAGTAAAATTTACCTGAAGGTGGCGGAGTAGTAATTTGAGGCCGACTAGATTTTGTATTAATTGGTCTGTTGAATTTTTTTCTCACTTGGCTCTTATCACTAATGACTCCAGTTTCAACAAGTTTTGTGATGACACGTGCTTTAGGTCGTTTAATAGATAGGTTGTCTACGATCCGAGCAACGACATCTAAATGTAGAAAGAAACCAAGAAAGCCACCTTTTTGGTCGCCAATTCCCCGAAGAGCAATCGCTCACGAAAATAAATGACCGATGGTCAAAAACTCACCGTCAGCTTCCTGGAAACGTTCGTATAATTGCTTCATTTGACTCACTTCTTCCTCGGTCCAATCGCCTACCCCTCTCGGCTGAGCCCTAAGACAACCATATGCGTGTGGGTATTTAAACATCATCATTCAACTTCAATAAGACAATTTACTTCTTTTTAAACGAATGCGAATTGTCGACCAGTTTCAATCGCTTCAACCGTCCTAGTATCTGTCGTCTCGTTTTGCTCACGTCTTTCAAATTGTCAAAGATTAAATCTATGATATCGACGCCTGAAACACGAGGATCAATCTTAATTTTTTTTTTTTTTTGTAGAAAACGAGATTAAAAATGTCAAATAAAATAAAAAAAGAACCTGGCTCGATTTTATCTTTGTATTCGTTATAAAGAGATTTCAATTCCTCGTCCTGTTCTTCCGTCCAGCTAGCGACGCCTGATCTAAACGTTAATATTAGAAACAAGTTCAAAAATCCAAGTAAAAAATGACAATGCTAATAAAAATAGAATTGATCCTACCTTTTGGTTTCGTTAGAACCGTATCCTTCTATAACTTCGTAAGCAACGGCTGGATTTTTCCAAAAAAGAAGTTCCACAAATATCAACTCGTTTTTTGAGGGAACTTCGAAGAACTTTCTCAAAACAAATTTCGCAAACTTTTGGAGCTCCTTGAAAGATTACATTCCCCCGGTATAAGAAAAAAAAAAATAAATAAAGAAAAAAAAAAACTAATTAAAGAAATAATTACCTTGATTGAACTTTTATCCGTCGGAGATTCCATTATTTTTTGAAAATCCCGAAAAAAAGATAATTGAAAAAGTAGAGCAACCATTTTGCAATCCCACGCAATTCGATGCAACATTTTGACGACGCAGTGATTGGTGAAGTTGGTATTGATTTCAAAGTTTCGCAATAACAAGCCGTAAGCCTTCAACACTTTGGGATTTGCGAATCTAAAAACAAATTTATTTCTAGCATTAGTTTTGAATAATAAAAACGCCATTAATTCATTAAATATTAGAAAGAAAAATATGCCAAATTCCACGTTTGAAGAAATAATCGATCCCTTTCGAGAAAATAAGACAACAATCTTATTAAGGAAGGATAAATAAATCCTTGGAAAAAAAAAAAAAAAAGTTTTAAAATTGACAAACGGAAACCTTATTTATGAGGTAAATCCGTATGTAATTTCTCAGCAAAGTACCCCCCGTTCTACATCTTCTGTTGAAAGATGTAACTATAACGGAATACCGTGCGTAAGAAAATATATGATAAGTTTTATGCAAAATAATTCCATTTATCCTAATCAACAACAACAAAAAAAAAATAAATAAATACAGTAAAATAAGTAAAAATAATAACACAAACAACAACTTTGAATTATTATTTTTTTTTAAACTTATTTCGCAAAACTTTTAAAGAACAAAATCCGTAAAATTCATCATAAAAACAAAATAAAAAACCTTTTAAAAGCAAAATAAAAATTGCAAACAATAAACTCTATTTCCTAAAACTCGAATCCCCTCTTTAAATTCTGAATTTTTCGCTTTTAGAATAAATAAATAATTTCTCAGTACCCGCAACATTATAATGGAAAACCCTTATTTTTTTAATCTGCTCCGGTTCCATATCATAAACATAACCCTAAGTAATATATTTTTTAAAACTCATCTTCTAAAGCAACTTCCCATCAATTGTTTAATGACCTAAACTTTTTTTTTTTTTTTAATTTTTTTTTTTTCGGTTAACGATACAAAGACGTAAAAAGAAGAAGAAAAAAACAATCACGCAACGTTTTTAATGGAAACTGATATAAAGTGTTTAAAATTGAATTTGTCCCAAGTGTACTATGTAATATAATCTAAATCGAAATAATTACAACAACCCTTTTCCCGTCGACAACGTTACAACTCACAAAGCGATATAAAGATGTAAAAGTTTATTATAATAATTATTATCATTAAAAAAAAAAAACTCCCGCTGCAATATTTGCGCTATATAGTGCCGTGGTAGGGGGGTGTATGTATATCGATAATGATCTGAAAGTGGGAGAGAGCTCCTACTACGCTACTGCTATGCCTCAAACTCAGTAGTCGCCATCGCGGCCCCTGCAGTTACGAAACGGCGCGTGCGCACTTTCAGCCGCAATTTGCGAAGCTAGAGATTTCGATTTAGATTGAAACTTATATGAATGGTTGGCTGATGCGTGTAAAAATAAGTTGTGTTGCTCACGTAATCATATCATGTTTTAATAATTAGGTTTCTCACTGAAAGAAATAGAACGAGAGAGGGAGAGAGGAGAGAGAGAAAGAGTGAAAGGGATATAAAAAAAAAAAAAAGATGAGGAGAGAGAGCGAGAAGTATACGTAGGGCGCTTATTTCTATGTTTTCGTGCAATGATGCCAGATAGTAAACATGGAAAAAGATTAAGTTAGATTCCCAGATGGCAATAAAAACAAACGCTATACATCCTATGCAAATGCCGTAATAAAAGCAAATGAAAAGACAAATATATTAATGTGAGACTACATTTGTATAATGTAAAACGACATTTAAATTCCCTTCTAAGAAATGACTAAATAATTTAACTCTTTTTGTCAACTCTCTCTTTTTTTTTTTTATATACAACTGTCTTATTTAGAGTGAGAGAGAGAAAAAGAATAAAAGAAAGAAAAAAAAAGAAAACCTTAAATCGTTGACAATAAAGACTTTTAAAACACACACAATCGACCGTGGAGTTCTTTAAATAAATCTTGATTAATAAATCAAAATACTAAAGAGCCTTTAGAGAATTACGACTCAAACTTTTCTAAAATTTTAACTACTGTATATTATAATATCAAGTATTAATACTAAAACTACTGTTAACTACCCTCCTCCCATAATCCCATTTAGCTGTTTAATATGGTATAGCCTAATTCGGTGAAATGAGTAATTTTTAAAATGCGGCAAATAAATTTATTTTAATTTATTAATTCTATAAGAAACTACGTATAAAAACATCGTTTTTCTTTGAAGTTACAAACTTTACTTAAATTCGAAAAAAGTGGCTCCAATTACCAAAATTTTGTTATGTTTTTGCTGTGCCATCCTTACCAATCTAACTCAGGTAAATAGGTACAGCGGGAATAAAAGAGATTCTCAATAGGTCCTAATGGCACCCCTGCGTGTCGATATCTTAAATAAAAGCACACATGGGCTATGTCTCTTCATATTACGTTCGAAAAGCAGGTTTTGTCAAATGGCATTCCTATTGAATTACACCTGATTTTTAAATGAACTTCAAGATGAATTATTTATTTAAAGAATTTTTAAAATCGCCCATTTTTTTTTCTCTCTCTCTTTTTATTTTTGATGCCCAAGAGGCGCCTGTTTATTGATATTTAATTAAACGTTTTTAAAGAAGACATCCTAAGAAATTTACTCTGACCAACCGCACTTTTAACATTATGCGACCCCCTTTCCCATGCCATGTAAAAGTGGCACTACACGAAAGTATTGCGGTACAACATTACTCATTGATTCTTTTCCTCCAAAAATAATTACCTAGAATTCATCTTTCAAAATAAATGTTCAAGCTATTCAAATCAAGTATGTACAGTAATTCGTTTTCAATTTACAGTATTAAATTAAAGCAAAGATGTGCCAAGTAAATAGCCCCCAGTAAAGTAATGGCAAATTAGCAATTTAAAATAAAATTGCGATTTGCTTCAGTTTGTATACGAAAAGTGTATATTCCCCATAATAAAACGGAAGAGAAAATTAAACTTTTAAAAAAAATTGTATTTTTTTTAAAAACAATATTTTAAGTATTAGCAATCTATTCACGTTAATTTCCTATGCATCGTTTTTTAAATTGTCAATGATTCAACAAAACGCTTCGAGCCAACCTTTTCTTCTTAAAAATAATAACCGAAAATTTGGTGTACAGTATTTTAAAAAAAAGCATTTAAGTAAAAACTGATGTTACGCATTTGCAAATTTAATAACTTTGGAATAAAACCCGCAAAAAAAAAAGATAAAAACCGTTTCACCATTGACTATTTATTTTGTTCGCCTGATTTTTTTAAACCACCCATTCACCGTTCCTAAAATAGCTATCATCGTTTTCCTTTGCAATCGTGTAAAAAAATATATATATATATAAAAAAAAAAAGGTAGGGAAGGGGGCAAAATAGCTTTATCTGCAAGTTTGAATCGCTAGGTGTCGTGAAATGTGTCACCTTGAACAGCCATTTTCGTCATCGATTCCTAATGGCGTCAACATCCGGTTGAGAATGTGCGCGCTAGAAATCGACTAAGAGTAGGCTACCTCAATCTTTTCTTTCCCCCCTATCACCCACCCCCAATCTCATTCGCATCCGACTTAAAAAAAAAAAAAAAGAAAAAATCCCGTAAACCCAGCAGTCACCTAGGTTCGCGACAATAGCTTTACCTACATATTTGAAGTGGAGAAAGAATGTCGACAAAAGAAAACAGGCTTAAGGGCGTACGGTCGATATACATGTACGAGTATCGAATGTTCGATGAATAAATATCCAGTCACTCCCCACCATCCTACCCTCTCCCGACCTTCCACCCCCATCCCCACCCTCCCTTTTCTACCAATTTCTTATAGCGAAAACCAGCGTAGAAAAAAAGAAAAGTCGTACGGTCACGTACGAGACATTTGCTTCCACAAATAAAATCGAATTAATTCCATTGAAAACTAAATCGAGTGAGTGGCAATTGCATACACAGCTCCCACCAAACTTGCTCAATTCGATAACGACGTCTTAATGTTATAATAAATAAGTCAAGGAAAAAAAATATATATATATTATTAAAAGAATAATCTGACGTTTTTTTTGAGCTACAGAAAAAAATAATAATAATGGACATTATACAAGTGGAAAATTGCAATTTGAAATTCATATTTATCTTATCGAAAATGTTAATATTGTTGTATAGTTCCGGTATATAGCGATTTAATTTTCGATATATTTTCAAGATTTAGAGCTACCTCAAAACTAAATCTCTCTTAAATTTCACGTTTTTAATATTTTCCCCTCACACTGTTCACTGCTTATTTCGTCTTTAAATGTGAATTTAACTCTTTTTTTTTTTAATGTTTTTTTTTTTAAAGCAACTTTTTCATTTTGAATTATTCTAATTATTTTGCAGGAGGGGATACGCGCACCTTCAATTCCCCAACCTTAACCAACTTTTAGCCTCTACCCCCCACCTCCTATTTTGCATGACATTGTGATCCTCGACTTACGTGGGGGGGCTTCGCCATACGTGATGGCATTTCCCAGAAACGAATCTAGCGCGCATAACGAGGGATTACTCTGTATTTGTTCGAGTGAATTTTAGAAACTCTTCTTTCTCGTTACTCGACTACAAATGATATTTTTTTGTTATTTCCCAATTCGCTAGTAAAAAAAAAAAAAAAAAAAAAAAAGAATCGCATGAGCCATACTTAGCAAAGCGTGGCGGCAATTGTAGCGACATTTACAATAAATCTACACTACTACGCACGTTATTTAAAGATTGGTACATTGTTGTAAGAATCACAATATGTGTGTGTGTTTCTTTCCACTCCCCCCCCCTCCCACTCCTCCATTTTATTATACTGTATTCTGAACAGTACAGTTTACTGTACACGCATTTGAAGAACTTTGTGCCAGCGCGAATTCAGCATAATAATATTGAACTGAGTTGAAAGTGGTTGGGTGTACGTTAAGGGGCTTTTTGCTGAAAGGTTTAAAAAAGTTTAAAAGAGTTTTTATCAGGATATAATATTCTTTTTTTCTATTTTCTTCGAAAATTTTAATTTTTGTTAGAAAAAAAAAAATTAATTCGTGCATCATTACCGGTATTAACCTTTCATAACAAACACTTTTATCATTTTGATTAATACCTCACAGCTCCTCGTTGTGGCGTTTGGCGTTGGCGTTGGCGTTTGGCGTTTGGCGTTGTGGCGTTGTGGCGTTATTTACAAATACTGTAATTAACTTTTGATATAAAAACAAAATTATAAAGAGCAATAGTTTTATCGAGCGTAATATCTTTCAAAATAAAAATTGCGTTAGATGGGGGTCATAAAAAAAAAAGTTACTCCCCATCAATTTTTCTTGAACTGCGCGACATTATTGATTAAGATGTCGATGAATAACTACTAGATTCAATTCTCGCGCGCAATTTGTTAATTACTATAATAATAGACATTCGCGAATGAAGAATGAACTCTTTTGTCAGATTAAACTGTGTAATTATTAGAGAAATGACGTTTTAGTTTATAATTGCGCGCGTGAAATTGAACGACAGTCATTTCGAGTAATCGACATTTTTCTTTTAAATTTCAAATTACAGTATTCTTTCTACTCTCGTATTACTTCAATTCCCCCTCCCGCACATTTTCCAATCTGCGTAGGCGTCATTTTATGAAATGATAGAAGCTCACCGAATTCGAACACTCCTCCGAACTAAAACTTCAAGAAAGAAATCACCAAATTTAACATAACGTTTATTCAACTTAAAGTCTCCTATAAACTACAACAGATGCGCTACCAAACTACTCAAAAGCAATCGTTAAGCCAATAATAATAATAAAAAAATAAATGGTTAAATCTTTTATAAAATGCATTAAATTTATAATATGGGTGTACCGTACTTAAGAATTTGATTATCAAATTTTAAATCTTTTTTTGTATTGATTCTAATCGTTCTTTAAACGACTTTTAAAAGGATAAGTAGATTAAAATTTATGAGTTTGAATACACTATATAAACTTTAACAGCAAAAAAAACCAACAAACCTCCTAAGTTTAGAGCGATTTTTTTTTGTTGATACTGCTGTTTGAAAAAGCGAGTACAGTATCCCCTGTGAATGTTACCGTTACTAAGCAAAAATCTTGGTATTGTAAAAAAAAAGTTGTTCGAAAACTAAATCAAAGAAAAACAGGTAAAAAAAAAACTTCTCCCCCCAAAAAAAGAAACATTTTGTGCACTAACTTGAAGAAGAAAAAAAAAGACTGAAGCAATAAAAATCACAGCAAAAGTCGTCACCAAAATAAATATCTATATATGTATATAAAAAAAAGCAAAAAAGAACACCTCCGCACTACAAATATTACTCCTCACGTTCACAACGCGGCTGAAAGCGCTTTATTTCTTTTTCTAAAAAAAAAAAATTCCCCTCTCTCTCGAAACAAATTCCAAAGTTGGTCATTTGTATTCACATCAGAAGTCGATTCTCACTCGCACATTTTCTTATCCTTGAATTTAAATAGGGAAAACACCTTTTTCCCTTTAACTTAACCCTCCCCCGCGCGGATATACGTATATACCGGTATATATTTTTTTTCTTTTACTTCTTAACGTACCGAACTTCTTCTTATTCCCGCTTTTCTCTTTCCCTCACTCCTCGGATCAAAAAAATTTCTTTAGAAATAAAATGTGGGAAAAGAAAAGTTAGATACCCGAAATTTATTCGCACGTGAAAAATCTACAACACGTACATGAGGGTTTTGTTTGGATTTGTGTTTTTATTCTGCTAGGGTTGAAAGCGGGTGGGTGGGATGAGAAAAAAAAAGTAGGGGTAGAGAGAAGAGTGGAGGAGAAAGTAGACACAACTCTAATGCATCCAGTGGGCGATATCAATAAGGACAATGAAAGAGTGAAAACAAAGGAGGACACATGCATAAATCATAAGCTGTGTATGTTTGTTGTGCTATCAATGAATAAAGTAAAATGACTGCCACACAGAGTGATGCTGCAGAGAAAAGAAGAGAGAGAGAAGGATGCGGAGATGAAGCGAGCCGAGAGCTGGATGCTGTGGCAAAGCGATGAAACAGCGTGTGTTTGCATACGATGAGATTTAAAGAAGCAACCATGTTGTTTTTTTTGTTTTTTTTTTTAACCTTTTTAGTGTCGTCAATAAAACAAATCTGTAAATATAACAAACTTTCAAGTTGAAAGTGCTACGAAATATTTATCGATAAACTAAAAAGCAAAAAGCATCAAAAATGAAAACAACTCATTTTAATAATGCAACAAAAATATAAGTAGAGAGAATGGGGAGGAAGAAATGCAGCTTCAATTAATGATCAGACCCTTAATAATTGTCAAAAATGCCAATCTTAAATCTCTAAAATCTTAAATTTCTTTTTTAATATTTAATTATCAAAAAACAATATTTTACGGTATGAACACTACTGTAACTTTCAAACTCTAGAAAGGACTCGATAAAATCTCAAAACATTAAATCCCAAGAGCTGAAATTCAAAATTTTCGGTCGTTCGAATGCTTTAAAAAAAATTCTAAAAGCATAAAATTTCAAAGCCATAAAAATTCAAAATTGTGAAATCTTAACATTCTAAAGTCTAAATCCAGAAAATAAATCGCAAAAAAATGATATACCAAAAAGTTGAAAGCCAAAAATCTAAAATACAGTCTCTTAAAATACGGCAAATAAAAACTCGTAAAAATATTATTAAATTTCACAATGCTACAATCTATAAAAGTATTCAACCTCCATAGCTAAAAATTCAAAATATTAAAATTTTTGTTTAAAAAAAAAAACGCCAAAAATATGAAATGTTTAAAAATCCAACACTTTTAAACCCACAAAATTTAAAAATGTTAAATTGATGATATCTAAGGATCTTTAACAAAAAAAATTCGAATCCTGAAGATGCAAAAAAACTTATAAACTCTCAAAATGCGCAAATCAGTTTATGAGTCAACATTTCAAACTCCCAGTCAAAAAAATGTCCAGTCAACTAATTACAATTTTAATAGCATACATTTTTTTTTTTTTTTAATTGCATTTGAAAGTCACTTTTAGTCCCAACGCTGAGTCTCGAAATAAAAGTTTAGCTGTACATGTAATTACAGTTTTGCTGAAAGTACTAACATATTTCCCTTTACTGAAGAAACAAAGACTTGAAAGCCAATAAAAATCAAAATAAAAACTTTAAATTAATCATCTAAAAAAATTGAATTAAAAATCGAAAAAATATAAGTAAAAATATGGGAAATTTATTTATCTTAGCTAAAAACATTTTGCTTTAAAATCAGAATAAATCCTCCTCGGAAAGATGAAGTTTCCATTTGTGAAACGTCATTTCACAGCAAATAAAGTAAAATATTTGATGATGATTAGAAGTTGGAAGAGAAGTAAGACCAAAAAAAAAAAAATCGAAGATGAATATATGAGAGAGCGAAAGAGAGAGTTAGGATAGAGAAGAGTTGGCGAGGAAGTGGAAGATTTAAGTGTCATACGCACACTCACTTCATCGTTCAATACACCATTTTACATTACCCTAACAATTCCCCAAAAAGAGAACGACTAGCACAAAAAGAAAAAAAAAATTATACTTCTAACGGGAGAGAAAGAAAAAAAAAAACCGCGACTCAAGATGCAAAAGACGAAGTTGGTAGATGATGAAATGAAAAAGAGAATTTTTTTTATATACGAGTATATATAAAAATGAGAGAAGAGGGTAAAAAAGATAAATGAGGATATTTCTTTTCCCCCTCCATCCTTCTGCCTGCACATACATTTCATCTCTTAACAGCCAAATCGAAGTCAACCGTCGATAAATCACACTCGATAATTTAACTCCCTTCACTCTCTCGCTCTCTCACATTTCAACCCCTTTGACTGCTTATCAAATAGGACACCTCGACGAAGAGGAGCAGGAGGAATTATTCCTAATTTAAAAGTTTTATTTGAGTGGCTGAGCTCTCAAAACGCCTTCTTCTATCATCTCAAACGACTAAAGTCTTTGAGAAGAAGAGGATGAGGCAAAAAGTCATAAAGACGAAAAATCCATTATCTTTTTATAATGCTCTCAGCCGATTAAACTACCTAAATCGGAAAACGATTCTTTAATTTAAATAAAAAGAAGAAGAAGAAAAAAAAAAAGTTTTAAAAATTTCTTTTTATTTTTTAAATCGCTCGGTTTTAGATTGAGATTAAAGAGCATTGCAAAAAAAAAAAAAAACATATATATTTTAAGGCCTTATTTACCAATACAATAATACAAAAAAAAAATTTCTATAGTAAAAAAAATAAGCTACATTAACGATGCAAAACAACGTCAACTGCACTTTAAAATACAAGAAAAAAAAATTCAGCTTTTACAAGATAGCCACGAAAAATGTAAATTGTAAATAAAATAAAATTATAAAAAAAAGTAAACAAAATTGAGGAGAAAATCAGCTAAAATTTCGAACCTGTGACCGACAAATAATATTGCATTTCCCCGAAATTAAGCCCTAGAATAATTATTATTTATAATGCAAATCCTACTCCAAATATAATCCCCAGTTATGTTGCCATCTCATTCAAAACATCACGTGTTTCAGCAGTCATACTGGTACTTAACGCACTACCACAGTGAAATAATAATGGTATTAATGTAAAAAAATACACATTTTTATTCATTAATACCATTAAAATGTTGGATTTTATACATAAACAAAATACCGGTAATGTAAATTTAAAAAAGTAAATTTTAGTGCTGGTACGGTACGTAAATGTACATGTACTACATACCCTGAAAATAAGACCTAATAAATTTTTCATAATATAGCAAAAAATAACAATAAAACAGTGCCTTATTTTCGGAGAGACTCGCTATACAAATAACAAAGATTAAAAAAAAATCTTAATTTTTTAAAACCTAAGCCTGGAGCTCTTTAAGCCTCTCCCCAGACCCCCCTAAATCTATTTTTTAAAGCACTTCTGATGAAGTGCATTGAGCTTCTTAATGCCAAAATTTGATCCTGCATAATAATTCTCCTATCTTTTCCCATTTTCTCCGCAATTGTTACTGTAACCTGGGTAATCACTAATACGAAAAACCACATTAAATAATTCCATAGTAACCAAAAAATAAAACCCCTCGGTAATAATAATAATAACAAAAATTAAAAAAAAAAATAAATAAATAAAAAGCGCTTGACTTAATAATAAAAACATAATAAGTTGTAAATTCACATTTTGCTAAGGAAACTAATGAGTTATCTTACATCCGGGGGGAGGGGATGATGATACTTCTCCTTTAAGTGTAAGGGGGGGTGAAAAGTGAAGGAAAATTAATGAGGTTGAAACGGAAAAAGAGAGATTTCAAAAAGTTTAATAGAGTTTTCTGTTGGAGCGTCGTTGTCAATTGAGCGCAGGACAAATTACGTGAACAGATTCCTTCCCCACCAACCTCCCCCCCCCCCCCCCTTCATTTTGTATCACCAATGCGACCGAAGAAGGATAAAAAAAAAAAGATTAATCGACTTTCTAGCCATTAATAATAAAATGACTTCATTGGAAGAAAATTTTAAAGCTCGAAAAACCTTGAAGTCAAAAAATAAAATTAAGATGAAAAAATAAAAAAAAAGTGAAGAGAGAACAGAGATGAAAGTTAAAAGTAACGACAGAGAAAGATCGAGTAAGAGAAAGAGAGAGAGAGAAAGCTATAAAATGAAAAAAATGGAGTATTAAAAATGTCGTTTTGTATAAATATAAAACGTTGTTGGCCTAAAGCGAGCACCGTAGACATCATTAACGACCCTTAGTTAATGAGCAAAAGTGAACAAAATGGAAGATGACATAGGGTGGAGGAGGAAAGATGAAGAAGAAGAAGAAGTTTAATTTGAGAAAGAGCCAAAAGCACTTTATTAACTGTCGCCCGATATATAATAATATATAAGAGGACGTCACACTAAAAATGCATACAGCGTTGCCATTAAGATTAGAATCTTATCTAAATATTCATCCCCACACCCTTACACCACCATGCCTCACTCTCTCTCTCTCTCTCTCTATCCTATCATTCTATTCCAAAAAAAAAAATAGATAGAAGAAAATTGTAATAAAAAAAAAAACTACCTCCTCATCAGTCTCACATTTATTTCCTATCTTAAACTTTCAAAAACATTCTACACTAAATTAGCTGCTCCCTCTGGTGATTGAGAAGAAAATATATAGGGTTCGAGTCTATATAAAAATAAAAAAAAATGGAGAAGAGAGAGAGAGAGAGAGAGAAAAAAAAAAAGATGATGATGAGACTTCAAAGATGCTAAAGAGAGCGAGGGAGAAGAGAAATCACGTCAACAAAAATCATAATCAACGTTAAATGTAATTGACGACATTTTTCTTAATAAAATAGAGAGAAAAAAGAAGGAAAAAAAAATGATTATAAAAATTGAGTTTGTACAAAAAAAAAAAAAAAGTCAACAGCGTTTTTAATTAGAAGTGCGCGAAAAATGAAGGAAAACACACATACGATAAGTTTGAGAGAAAAAAGATTTATACGAGGAAGATGAAAAATAACAAAATTATTATTAAACGTCTCGCTGAATAATTTCATTAATTAGTGATAAAGTAATCTACGATGATATCGATGTTAACGGAATAAAAAAAATATTAAAAAAGAAAGCGGAAAAAAAAATATATACATAGTAAATAGGAATTTATTCGGTTTCGTTAGCTCTCGTTTATAATGTAAAGAGAATTCGATCGCCGATTAAAAAAATAAATTTTAATCAAATTTTTAATTTTAAATAACAATTTTAAAACAAATTAAATATTTTGCTTATTAAAAACTATTCATGAAACAGAGATTTTAAGTATTTTATAAGTAAGCTACACGGTGTCCGTAAAAAAAAAGTAACCCAACTGAATTAGCATGAAATCATTTTATAATTTACATATTTTAATGGCACACGAAAAAACTTTACTTTAAAGACTTTTTATTTTTCAACATTTAATTGCTCTATTCTGTGTTAAAAATACCCTCTTCCGGTCTCAACGCGCGTAGCAACACGAGCATCATACGGTACCCACTCACTATGCCCTGCATTGATTCTACTCCTGTAGCATGATCGAATTCGTCTTATGCCTGTATCATACGTTTTCGCACTTCTTCAAAACCCCAGACTTAAAATAAGCAGCCTACAAAATATGAGGTGCGACGCAATAAAACGTTTGCAAGACAAAAAACAACGAATCATGGAAGTCAACTTATGAAGGAGACACTGAGACAGCCTGACAGGGTCATTTTCGAAAAAGTTGGATCCAGTGCAGCCGCATATTAAGTGTCGAGCCTCGTTTTGAGGCCTAAGAAGAGCTATTTAAACACCGGAATAAAACAATTAAATTTAAAAAATGATTTTAAATTTAAGTTTTTCCATCTGTCATTAAAATATTTACATTATTAAAAGAAATTAATGACTAATTCAGTTATATACGCTACTACTCGTTTTCGTTTAAGTCTGCACTTTAGTGACCCATACCCACGCGAAATAAACACTGCAAATCAAAAATAATCGTGTCCGTTTCCATCCGCCGTAAAATAACAATAACTTTTTTTTTTAAAAAAAATAAATAAAAAAAAAAAAAAAAACAACAGATGATAAAATTGAATTTCGCACCCACAGGTACTGTACTACTACTAGGGCACAAGTACCAATAATAATTAAGCCTCGCCCATTCAGGTTCTAAGACTCTCCGTCTTTACGAAAGAATAAAAACGCTGCTAGGTTCGAAATTGGTATTCGAGAGTAAAAATTTGATGTTCTTCCGCTTTGCGATCTACGATGTATTAGTTTAGATAGCGCTGTTTTCCGCTCGGACAATATTTGATGTCTTTTCTATTTCTAAGTGGATTATTGAAAGATGTTGAGAGGAACCCCTTTCTTCCCCTTTCACCCCCAGCTTCCTCCCCGAAATAAAAATAAAAAAAATGAACGAGGGAAGTATCCTGGTTGACAACCGAGGCTTACAACAGCACCGAGGGTTAAAGGATCAGCCTTCATATATTGAAAATTTATTTGATATTGAAGTTAAAAGAAGAAGAAGACGAAGAAAAAAAAAATAATAATAAAGGGAAGAATTTTCAGTAGTTTCCTCCTCTTTTTCTCAACAACGTTCCGCAAAGAGAGAGAGAAAGAAGATGAAGAAGAAAAAAAGCGTGACGTTTACGTAACATAAAGGCAATATAAAGATGTGGAAAGCGTTTGTTTGTTGTTGTTGTGTGTGTACAATCGGATACGAGTGGATCGTAAAAAAAGGTCAACCAAGTTCCAACTCAAAAACGTGCGAACGGGAGAGGGATTATAGTGTGAACGAAGCCCGAAACACGTAACGAGAGAGAGAGAGAGAGAGAGAAAGAAAATAAGCATAATAAACTAATTTAATTTCTTTTTGCTAATTAAAACAGCAGCGCCGTATCTCATTTTCAATTGTTTCGACTTTTAATTTTTTATTTTTTCCATTTCCCTTCGCTACAGCTCTTCATCCGAAACTCTCATAAATTAA
This sequence comes from Polydesmus complanatus, assembly GCA_034692225.1. Lineage (NCBI taxonomy): Eukaryota > Metazoa > Arthropoda > Diplopoda > Polydesmida > Polydesmidae > Polydesmus > Polydesmus complanatus. The sequence continues at coordinate 31,982 of JAQGAZ010000769.1, forward strand.
TTTTGCCGAATTTTGTATGCATATTGAATTAAACAGGCGCTTAGCCTATTTCGCGAAAGCCAGTTTCGGTAGGATGAAGCCACGCCCAGATCAATGAGCTTAATGATACAACACCGGAAGAATGGCTGACTGTCAATTCACCCTAATTCTATACCCCGGGTTTTAACCCTTGTTGGATGTTACGGCACTGTGTGTGTCGGTAATTGGAGATGAGTTGACATTGAATCAAAGCGCGCGTTCTCTCCGTCTACTCAAACGTATAATTTAATGTCAACTTAGATACGAAATAATAGAATCAACGGTTAATAGCGACATCATTAGTTGAGACATTATAACAACCGATAAATTAAGAGCATTTCGCTCTCTAGTTACCCTGGTATAATAGGCATACTTGCTTTTTCTTAAGTGCAAACAATTAATGATTAATTGTGCAATTTTTGTAAATAAGTGTCGAATATTAATGGATAAGTAATTTAATCAGTGATTTATTTGCGAAATAATCATTTTCTGAAATTGGGAGAAAAGAGCGAAAAGTAGTTCGTGAAACTCGGTATTTTTTCGCTACGAAGAATGCATTATTTCGGTTGTTGTTATTCGTCGTCAACCGTCTAAAAACTTAATATTCACTGCCAAATAATAATTATCAATACGTTAACTAAGGTGTAAAACGGGTGTTAATTGCAAACATAACATAGTGATTAAATTGTAAATAAAGTGATTAAAATTGTAAATATGTAGTTAAATATTATTGTAAACAAAGTTGTTAAATTGTAAACAAAGTGATTACAATTGTAAACAAGGAGACCAAGTTGAAACTGAATGACCAAATTGTAAACGCAGTAACCAAACTATTATTAAACAAGAGTAAACTCTGTAAGAAAAAGCAATGAAAGTGCAAAGTAGCAGCAAAAAAGTGAACAAACTATTCCTTAATTAAAAAAAAAATCTTTATAAAACCTTAACAAGACTGGCTCTAAAATATAATAACTACTCTTATTTAAAAAAAAAATATACTCCTATACAGTATATATATTTTATACTATACTCGTAATTCAATAAGAAATAAATCCACGCGCAATTTCAATAAAAAGTGCATTACTTTATCAAATTCACTCATTTTCATTTCCTCTTCAAAAAAAAAAAAAAAAAAAAAAGTAGAAAAATGAAATTAAAATAATTCAAGTTTAAAAAAAACTAAGCTTACTTTTTTTTTTCTTATTAGAAAACCGCATTATTATTAATAATAAATCCTACGCACGAAGTTTTTCTCTCCCCCCCCCCTCCCCAAATCTCATCTCAAAGATTTAACTTTATTTCTTCCCCATTTTACGAGCGAAGAGTTTCGTGGTAAATACGTGTCCTTGAAACAAGAAAAAAATATATCTGTCTCTAGCTTTCATTTTTATTTTCAGTCAAAATTCCCCCTCTAATTTACCATAAAAAAATACACGCAAAATTTGAAGGAAAAAAAAATGTTGCATTCGCATTGATTGCGGTAGAGAGAGTATCGAATTATATAGTATGTAAAAAAAAATAATAAACGTACATAACTCACGTGACTTTCTCCTGGATAAATAATTTGCTTTCGATGAATGTAACTTTTATACAAAATAATAATATAAAAAAAAAAACCCCCCTCACCGCAGTTTGCATATAAATATATTTCGATTAAAGCTTTTAAGTTCTCTACAATATGTTTTCACTTTTTTAAATGTACAATTTTCCTAAAAAATAAAAAAAAAATGAAAATAAAATAAGAAAATGAAAAGAATTTTCTGTATTTTAGTGCTTCCATTTCCCCGACCGACGTAAGATGATATTCAACAAAAATAAGGTCACCTATTGCATATCATTTTTTTTTTCTCTCTTCTCATTCAATAATGTTGCTTCCTCAACTCCCATCTTAATACCCCGACGACATTTTTATTGAAATATTCTCTCTCTCTTCCACCCACTCACTCAACCCCTTACTTTTTCACTTCAATTTATAAACGTCATGTTTTGTTAACGCACGCGCCACCCCTTTAATTATCCCTTCCCCCTTACACCCCTCGTTTATCCATCTGCGCACTTATACAGTGTTATGACAAAAAAAAAATAAAATAAAAAAACAAAAATATGAGGGAGAGAAAGAAAAAAAAAATTTGCAATGCAAATGACACACTCTCTCACTTCCTCCTCCCCCGCCCGTCGCTTATAATGAGGTGGTATGTCGTCACGCGCACAAATATTTATTTACATGCTTGAAATAAATGAGCTCACTCTCTCCACAACCATCTAACAATTTTCTTTCATCAGATAAAGCAAGCCCCGTTCTAGTAAACGATATCAATAAGTTGACGCATGCGCGCTCCACCAATATCGATGATATGAAAATGTTCGGGGAGTAGAGAAAATAATATATATTATAATAGTAAGAAGAAAAAAAAAGTTCGCTCCTCATTAACTACGTGTTTGCTCAAGTCATTAGAAGAAATATTTGCCTATTAAAAACCTTTCCCTACGAAGTACGGTATATCCTTAACTTTTTTTTTTTTTGACTGAGGGGTTCATAATGGATGCTGCGAGCTTCTACTTCATTAACCCTCCCTTTCTCAGGCGCAGAGTTTAATACCATGGTCCCATGGAATATTTAATTTCGAAAAGGGCGAAATTTTGAAGAATTTAAATGGAAAATGGCAAAAATTATGGTAAAAGTTTTGCTGATAATTATTTTATTTTTTTAATTTTTAGGAATTTTCGGTTCATTGATTTTTTTTATTATTATTATTTAATTTAAATTTAATGGTTTGAAATTTTAGTTATACTTTTGAATTGTTTTAGTGAGATTTTGTTATTTTTGCTAACTCAATAGAATTTGGTTTTCTTAAAAAAAAAATAATATTGGTGTTTGGAATTTTAGCTTTTTGAAACTACTGTATTCCATACTGAAACTTAGGAATTTGAGATTTTGGCATTTTTCTGATTTTGCATTCTTATTGGTTTCGATTTTGAAGAATTTAAAGCTATAAAATTCAGCAAAATTTTAATTTTAATGCATCTGAATAATTGTTTTTAATAAAATTAGATATTTTTAAGCTTTTGTTTTGTTTCTGAAATTAAATTTTTTTTTAGAAATTTGGTGCCCTGAAAATTTTTTTTAGAACTTTAATAAAGTTTTAATAATTCTTTAAAATTTTAAAATCTTTTATCACGGAAATTTGACTTGATCAAGATTTCAATTATTTAAAAATTAAAATTTTCTTTTACATAATTTTTTTAATAAAAAACAATTTTTACTTTTTCAATTCTCACCCTGCGCCTCCAATTTTCGCTGGGAAATCCGGCCCTGCTCTCACTCAATCGCTCTCATTCGCTTAAGTACAAGTTTCGGTAATAGAAAGGCGGGAAAACGAAATAATAAAAAAAAAAAAATTGAAAAAAGAAATTATCCAGGAGGAAATACCACGCCCATTAAATTGGACTCGAAAGCACTTTATCTCGCACTTTTTTCTCTCTCGTCACTCCATGCAAATTGCTAATAGCAAACATTTTAAAATTATTTATTTAATATTTATTTAAATAGCAATAAAACTTAAGCAAACACCGTTCAAATGTATTCAAAAGTAAATAAACCGCAAACAAAAACTTCTGACTTTTTCCTTCACGCAAAAGTATTTTTTTAAAAAAATAAAAAATATGCATTAAAAATGAAAACAATAAAAACTTTTTTTTTCTTTTTCTATTTCGCGGTATATATATAAAAAAAAAAAAAATTTATGCCTCCCCTCCAAAAAAAAAAAACCAACAACAAAATAAGATAATGTTTACGAGAACCTTTAAAAGATCGTCATTTTTGATGAGTAAGCACAAATCAGCACAAAATACAAGAGTGTGTAGATAATCTCTACCACCGAAAAATTTTAAATATACACGGTGTGCCATAAAAAGAATAAGGCTGTTTTAACAATACATAAATTCTGCATTGATTGCGCCTTCACAGTAGATTCCTAGAGAAGCTACTCATAGTTACAGTTCTGGGACCTTGGAAGTGGAACCATATACTTTTGAGAATTTGCGACAAAGGGGGCTTTTGAAAGGGACCCGATACTTTACTACTCTCCAGAACTCAGTACCGGTATTAGAGTTCTATTTTAGTTACTTTAACTGAAAATCGGCTTAACAGGGCGCTACTTGGGCACCGTTGGTAAACGATCAAGATCTGTGACCGCCCAAATTTACATGGTGGTTCCACCTCTGGAGTTCCAGAACTGTTACTAAGAGTAGACGAGAGATCTTTCTTGTTGAGTGGCTTCCCTAGGCATCTACTTTGAAGATGCAGACGTTGATTTGAACTTTTGTTATAAATACAAAGTTTTATCAAAGCAGTCTCATTACTTTTATGCCACACCGTGTACTTTATATGCGAGTATATAAAAAACGCCATGCAAAAATACAATGAAAAAGAGAGCAGAAAAAAAATTATTTTTCGTCGATTATAAAAATACGTCTAGAATCCTAAAAAGAAGAAGAGTGTTTGTGTATTGCCATAAATAAGCGGCTAATAGATCCGCGGCTGATAGCGGTTCTGAAGAGGATGATTTTGCATAAATTTCCGAAGACTTTTTGTGTTTTGCGGATTATCAGACACAAAAAACATTCATCCCCCCAACCACCCTGTATAATATCCCATTCTTTATACAATTCAATTAAGACGTCGACGAATTCAATACAAATCCCGCCCTCCAAAAAAAAAAAAAAAAGATAAAGCGGGAATGAAAAAAAAAAAATCATACTTAAAATTCGAATGAGCCGACTCCAACTTGGCGTAAATCCGGCGGAGAGATTTGGTCGCATTTTTTAATGTCAAGATATAAGGAGCGTGGCAATAAATGGGATATTGGAAAAACGTTTTTATCTCCCGCCTTTACCTTGGTTTCAATCCCTCACGGACGCGAAGGGGAGCCACTATAACGTTTGTTACGAGACCCAGGAGGCGACTTCATTGCTCTTGTTGTTGTTATTTGTGACATTTTTGCATGAGCTGACTAGGTTGCCATTCAAAAAGTGCTAAATTGTCATTTAAGTTTATATAATGAGTATTCCCACGACGCCACTTGTTCACCCCATCACCCCCACGCAACCCCCAGCCTTTTCCACGCTATTATTCAACGTATAGAAGTTGGCGGAAACGACCCCCGTTCCTTATTATAATGCACGATGCATATTGCGCGCTCAAAAACCTCGATTTATCGTTTTGTTTTAACGTTTTTATTAATTTGACTTTTATTCGTTATTATGGGAATCACTTTTTAAATACATGTAGCCTACTTGTATTATTATTAAAATATAAATACAATAAATCTAAAAAAAATACCAAAAAACCATAATTAAATAAGAGTTCGAAATTCTTATAATCCTAAAAATCTCAAAGTTCTAAAATATCTAAAATTAAAATTTTAAAATGTTAAAATAACAGTATCAAAGTTCCAAAATCGACAGTAAAGAGTTCCAAAATTGTAAGCTTGAAATATAAAACTAGTGCTACAGCATTATTATTATTATAAAAAAATAAATTTCTATTAAAATTTATAAAAATCAATAATTGTTTTAAATAAATTTTATCAAATTAAAAATAGAAAAATGTAAAAATCCTTTAAAATAATTCTTATAAATTAATAAAATATAAAGACAAAAAAAAAAAAAAAAACAATAAAAAAAATTAAATAAATAAAAAAGAAAAAAACAAATTTCTATAAACTATAAACTTTTTAATAATTTTTTTAAGCATGCTGTAAAAAAAATACTTTCAAATGTAAATAAATAAAAAATTAAAAAAGCCTATAAATATTAAAAACAAAATACCGGTAGCTCATTTATAAAGTTGTTTTTTTTTTAATTTATTTTTACTACCGGTATCTGAAAAATATTTATTAACCATAAAATAACCGATAAAAACGCCCTTATTTTTTCTTTTTACGAACGACCGATCGAGGTTTCGCCATTAAATACTAAAAACGGGAATATCTAATATCATTTTAACATCGTCATATGATCGCCTACGGCATTTACATAGAAAAATATTAGCAGGACGCCGTAGGAGGCGGCCGGGTCATAAGCGCAACTATAGCGGGGAGGAAGCTTAAATAAAAGCGGCCATTAATGGCTTCGAAGAATCCCAAATTCCATCTGTGCTATTATTATTATTATTGCTATTAGATTTGTGCGAAGCTAGGTAGAAAGAGTGAGAGTGAGAGAGAGAGTATACGGGAAGAATCGCGCAGATAAAATTCCACCTTTGTAATCCAATTCAAACAACGAGATAATGACGTCTGCTCGTTAACGTCATCAAAAGCGCCTTTCGGGGGTCTCAAACAATGACGTTACCGTCATAAGAGCAACGCGATTTTTTTATTTCTATCCCCCCCCGTTCTTTATTTCTCTCCCTATCTGTTATTTTTCTTTATTTTGTCTTCTGCCTGTGCACTAAGTTTAATTGGCTGTGAACACCTTAGAAATCCAATCTAGTCCGAGGGTTGGCGTTCATGTCCATCGGAAGAGCGTCCTAAAATTAAACCATACCCCTCCCCCTCTTCAACCCCCCACCTCCCTAACTGGGTCGGTAACAAAGCGCCTTCGTTCATCGTTGCGCCCGATAATAAAAATAAATAACCTAAGGCCTTCAATTTTTCACAGAGATTAAGACAAATATATACAGTCGCAACCTCCTTTCCTCCACGTCATTTTTGGCCATCGTGAACGGGAGGGGGAGGGGAGTGGTGAGGGGGAAAGATATAAAAGCGCCAGTGACGTCAGCTACACGGCGCTGGTCATTACTCTTCCCATCATGCTCCATTTCATCGCTTGAAAAACATAATAAAGGGATTTGTCGAGTGACACAAAAGTTAAAATATCACTCTTTTTTTTTTCTCTCTCTCTTTCCCCTGCCACCACTCCTCTTTCGTACAACAAGTATTAGATATTACATTTGAACGGCGCAACATTGGTTTTTGATGATAAATCCAGCGCGCCGAAATACAGTATAGACCAACTCCATTCACAAATACAGTGTGTGTGTGCGTCGGTATTAAACTGGGTGTAAGAAGTTGAATTTTGTCATGCCCTGTACGTGACTTTAGATCTATCTTCACATAATAAAATGTGTGTTATTCATTCTGTAAAAACTTAGAAAGCCTCTTTGCCTCAAGACGTTGTATTAGTAGAAAGCTATTAACACTCTAAAAAGGCACCCCATTGGGTTGGTAGCGTTTTATTGAACTTTATAGAGTTTATTTCCATTCATTAACACCTTAAAAGTTTCAGTTTTTCATAAATGTGGTTTGGTAATTTTACACAATGCACTGTCCAATTTAAGTTTTTAACGACAAAAAAGACCAGTTTAAATCATTTATTTATGAAATTTCGATTAGAGACCGTGTCCATAATTTATGACACCCCGCATTTTATGGGGCGGTAGATGCCTTTTCAAAGGTACTCCCCGAAAGAGATGCCTCCCAAACTCTTAGCTACAGACTGTTCTAGAACCCTAATAATAGGACCATGTACATTAATTTTGTTCGGTCACAACTTTTGAATGCTGACCATAGTGCTAAATAACGACCTTTCAAGTAAATTTTCAATTTAAGCAATAAAACAGAGCCTCAATATTAGAATTTGGAGTTCGGTTGAAAAGTCATCCTGATATAAAAAGCTAAAACTCGGCTGAAGCTTTATACACTAGCCAACTTAACCTCTCTTGCCACGGGTAAATCGTGGAAAAGATAGTAAAAGGTGGCTTAGTGTGGATTCGCCTTATTGCACTAATTACAAAGACACCTTTTCATACACTACTCCTCCATTTCACTACCCAAGAGCAGCTCTTTTTTTAAATTTTTTTTTTTTTTTTTGTTGAATCTCCTTAGCCACCATTGTACATGTAGTGACATCATTATGGAAAAGGTGGTTTTGGAGATGTTGATGCGCACTCAGTTTACTATGTGCATGTCGAATGACAGGCTTCTACCTAGTTTTATCATAAAAGCTCAAAAAAAAATTTTGCCACCATAAATAACTTTGAGAAAATGGTTCCCCCCCTTTTAGCTCCCAGAACCTTTACTACTCGCACGAGTAGAGAAGTAGCTTACACTTAGAGAAGGTGCTAGCATTGATTTCCACCCTTGTAATAAATACAAAATTGTATTAAAAACAGTCGTATTACATTTTTTTTGCCATACCGTGTATTATGTATATTATAGACGAAATTATAAAACGGGAATTATGCAACTTTGGCGAAATGACCTTATGTGCAATGATTGATTTACTAAAAAAGCCCAATTTTTCACTTCGTCTGTACACAAAAAAAAAAAAAAAGAGTGAAGAAGATTAGAGAAAAGTGTTCGAGGAGTGAAGGAATGCTAACGCCCCACCTATCCATAGTACATCGTTTGACGTGATCAAGTGGAAATGTGTTTACGTGCAAGCCAATTAAACGGCGCATGCGTGTTTGCTAATTAGATCACGGTACAATTTCGTTCGTTTTTTTTTTTTTTTTTTTCTCTTTTTATTCTTCTTTTTGCTCTTCGTTTCTCGACTCGGAACAATTTGAACAAATGACGAACACCTTGAAATGACAGCATCCGCTAATTGCACTCTTTATTTTTTTAATTCAATTAAATAGAAAATATGCTTAATTGATGAAAGAAATATCGAATCAATTTGAAAGAAGAAAAAGAAGAAAAAAAACGGAATTACATTCAAGCGCGTCGAATAAAAATTTGAATCAAGCAAAAAGAATAAAAGCGAGATAATCGTAATTCAAACTTGGCATAAATATCGCCTAGCAGAAACAAGAGAAAATAGATTCGTACTGTGTGTACATCTAATTTCCGATTTGAAAATAATCAAACTGTCTCGTTTTCTAATCAAAAGATAAATTATTAATGTCGAGAGAAAGAAGAAAGAAAAAAAAAAGTTCATTCAAGTTGCAACAGCCCATTTTTAAATCAATACTATAAACACACACGCACACAAATTCCATCCAATTTAATTTCATTTAAAATTCAATTTATCCCAACGTCAATTATACACAACTACGCTAGTCAATTATCGTTCCAAGTCCTTATTATTATTTTTTTTTTAAAAGACTTTTCATATATTTTCGTTTAATAATTTTTTTTTTTTTTTTTAAATTATTATCCGAATCACTCTCGTAGCGAATTACTTCGAATGTAGGCTACAGAATTTCTTACTTTACTCCAAAACCAACCAAAAAAAAAAAAAAAAAAAAACAACTAAAAACCAAGTTACTAATTAAGTTCTCTTTTTTATATATATATAAAACATGGAGTTAAATCGATAAAACAAAGAAAAACCTTTTCTAAAAACAATAAAATTTAAAAAAAAATCATGCTTTTCTTCAAAGAACGAAAGCAAAATTGTCAAAAGTAAACAACACTCTGAAAAAAAAAAAATTTAAAAAGAATCGAAAAGACCGAACATTTTATAACGTTATATCCAAGTTTCGAGTAAACTAAAATCCACGCAATACTTGAGAGTGATTGACAGATTTCTTTGGTATTTAGAAAAAACAAAAAAAATACAGTTATTAAATTTGATTCAATATTGCAAAAATCATGTAAAAGAAAAAAGAAAAAAAAATAGTGCTGTCTTTTTGACGCTATAACCAAGCTTAACGTATTTTCCTGACGCAATAACCAAATTTTTTAATAAGGGAAATACATAATGATTGCAACTCGGTTTCCCAAAAAATGCCATTCCATCCAAAGACGTTATAACCAAGTCCTACTAAGTTTTGAAAACACCCAATAAAAGCTTATAGCACTAGAGAAATTTCATTTTCCATCTCGAGTCTGCGTGTTAGAAATAGATGTAAACACGTGGATGGAGAAGGAGTGAGGAGGCGAAATAGTTATGAAAATATATCTCTGTCTATATATTACAGTATATATAGCATCGAAGAAAAAGGGTGTTAATTTTACCAAGAAAATATGAAAGATAAACGAGAAATGGAGGAAAATTTTCTCTTTTATCCCCTTCTTAATACCTTTTCATCACCCCCTCCCTTAACGACCCTACACCACCATCCACCCACTTCGGATATCACCCTCCCCCCTACCCCCCCCCCCCCTCAACGCAATCTCATTCGATTACGTAGCACTGCACTTTTTCAAACATCAAAACAACTACACGAGCGTTTAATTTCCCATTGGTTGGACATTTCCCCCCCTTCTTCTTCTTCTATTTCCATCGCTTAAACTCTTGTACATATAGACGTATATTATAGTGACCGGTGTCCACTTTCTTCCTCCATCCAACGCAGCCAATGTTATTTGAGTGAAAAGATGAGCCAACTGCTGCGTCAACAACAAAAAGAAAAAGAAAAAAAAAATTCCCCTGCTTTTGCTCCCAATTCAACGGTCAACCGCAGAGTCATCTGGCGGATAACCAATTTCACTACGTTTGCATATTACGTCTATCTATCTATCTATAGAGGCCAATCGCTGAACAAACATTAGAAGTCGTAAAAGAGTCAAAAAAACGAACATGCAAACCTAGACAAATTGTTGAAAATTGACAGATTTATATCACCCAAAACTTCAATATTTTACTACTTCATTTTTTTTTTTCTTTTTAAAGAAGAAAAAAATTTTTGGTTATAAAAAAACTCTAAAAATAAATCTGGATTTTTTAATTAAATTTTTCGAGAAAATATTCTTTCACCAAATTTAAATTTTTTTTCTTCGGCAGGATGAATTTAATCGTCGAATATTATTCGTTTAATAAGAAGAAAAAAAACAAACAAAATGACGCTCGCGTTATATTTTAAATCTCTGATAAAAATCGTAAAAAAAAAAAAAAATACTGTGTCTGAGGATAAACATATAAAAAAAAAAAAATCGAAAGAAAGAAGCGAGCGACAGCAACATCGGTCGAATATAAAAACAAGAAGACAAGAAAATGTAAAAATGGTTATTTTACATTTAAATGGAATTTGTGAATAGGATGCAAAATAGAAAAAGCAGAAGCGCCACCACTCGTTAAAAATCCGCTTTCGGCTCAACCTAATGCCGAAGAAATAAGAAGAAGAAGAAGCAAAAATTCGGAAAAGCAAAAGTCGGGGGAAAAAAATATCAGAAAAAAAAAAAAAGAAAATATATATAAGAATGGAGAAAAAATATATATAATATTCTCGCCACTCGTCGAAGTAAGCGCGCTCCACTAACGGAGGAGAACCTCAGTTATTGGGGAGAAAATGCTCGAGAAAAGCCAATCACGCAATGTGGTTCTGGCTTAGATCAAGATGGAAAACTCACACACTTGATGAGTTTGAGGAAATGTTTGCAGTGAAATGAAAACGGAGAAGAAATGAGAAGCGAAGGCAATAAAGCATCCGCGACTCTCGTTTTCAACATTATAAACGGAAGCTGCCATTACTCATTCGGCGAAGAAATAAAAAAAAAAGCAAAAGAAAAAATAAAAAAATATAAAGAGCTCGTCCATTCACGATCTACGTAGAATAGGGAATAGCGGTAACGGGTGTGTAAAAATTAATAATCTGTTAATTATTTCTCTCGCTTCTTTCCACTCTTTTATTGCCACACACGCGCAGCATTTTTTTTTTCTTTCTTTCTTCTTTAACTTAATTTCCAAGTCGAGCTTCAAACTTAGCTTCGCTGCGAATTGATCACTTGAGGCTGCCATTTGTTTGAATCATAACCAGAAAGAAGAAAAAAAAAAAGCTTGTCTGCTAACTTTAATAAGAAAGGAGAAGAGGGGAGGGCGGGGGGAGAGAAAACTCGGAATAGATGGGCGCATGCGTAGTCGTCCATGAAGCCCGCCATCTTTTAATTTAAGTGAATAATTGAACGAGATGAACTCAATTCTTACGTTGGCGCTGCTAATTTATTAAATTTAATTTCTCCCCGCTTCCCTTTACGTGCGCCAAAGCCGCCACCGCCGCCGCTCGATTGCCCGACTTTGGCAGTGAGGGCTGTTCAAAAACAATGCGCAGACACACAATAAAAACAGGGATCGGATTCGAGCTGAAAGAAAAATTGAGGAGTGGAAATAAAATGTTATTTATCAAAACTTGGGATTCATCTTTAAATAGGTTGTACGAGGTGGGGGGATATAGTCTACCAAATTCCCTACACAAGAACTTTTGAATCATCAAAATAAACCATCTCTTTTAAAGTTAAAGAAATTAAGAAAGAGCGTCACATAACCCTAAGTACACCTATGAGTAGTTATTTAAAAAAAAAAACACAAGGCGAGAGAGGGGATGGAAAGTTCTCAACTCTTAAAAAGAACGCGACTATTATAATTGATTCAGTCAACAACCGGCTCTGGTTTTAATAAAAACTTTTCGAATTCTTCTGCTTTCTCGGAGATATAGAATTTCCGAAAGAGAAATAATAATAATAAACTTTTAAGGTTTTTTTGGCTACGAAATGGTAGAAGATAAAATAGCGCTGGGTAAATAATACCATACCGTTTGGTATATTATATTGCATAAATTATATTTGAAATCGACGGTAGAATGTGATATCCAAAAGTTTTTCCAATTTAAATACGAGACTTTAAAAAAAGTTTTACATTGAAATAAAATGGCTTAAATACCGAAACAAAAAAATTTAAATTTCATTTCAACGCGAAATAAGACGAATAAAATAAACTATTTTTCATAAACAAATATTAAAAAAAATTCAAAATTAGATATTTCTCAAATAAGAAAATCTAATATAAAGACGGAAACCTAACGCACTGAAGTAGTGCGGAGTCCGAGTCCCATTAAAAAAAAAACATTTGAGTTTGTGGCAGATTCTTACTCTTGAAACATTGTACGAGTTGAACCTGATCTTATTTTCAAATTAATCTGGTTTTTAAAAAAACTTTAAGCAAAATGAAGCTCCTTTTGCCGCTTACAATACAATAATTAACAAAGCTTAATCATCTCAAAATTATGCTTTCTACGCATAAATCACTTTGAAACTGTGCGCCTTAACCAATAACGAGAGCATCTAATAACCATCACAATTAACAATTATACAATGGATGAGTGCACTAATATCGCTTATATTAAAATAAACTACTAAATACTAAATCAAGCGTATAATACCCTCCCGTAACCAGTAATTACTTTTCACCTAACTATAATACACGCCCAGTAAAAATAATTATTACGCGTTAGAATTAACTCGCCTAAAACTTTAAACTCTTTTAAAAAGTTTTTCCAAAAAAAAAAAAAAAACTTTTTTCACGTTTTGAAAAGAGAGCCTTAATAATTTCCAACATCCACGCGGTGAAACCGAGCGTCAATTTCCCTAGTGCAAAATGGATGAGAACGTATGTGCCTTACTAATTACACGCGTTCTAATTCGACACAAAAAGCGATTAAAACTTTGTCAACACTAACGTCACATCCTACTACGGTTACTTCCACATATATACAGTACACGCCATACACATCATCAATGCATCATCATCTTCTCTTTTATAACAATTGCAGCGAAATTTTTAGAAAACAAAAGCTCCTAACGTTGCCATACCAACCGAAAAAATATATTTCAACCCGGTTGCAGCAACTCTATTCTGCACTCCTTTCAACCGAAATTTCAGCCAACGACATTTAATTGATTTCGGTCGCGTAATTCGGGGGGTTTAATCAACCACTCACTCCCTCCATCCGCTACTCGCGACACTTTTCACACTCCTCCCTGTCCCTTCCCTTTCATATTGAAATGATGCTGGAAACGAGAGCGAGAGTGGAAAAGTTTTTGAAAAACCAGCTGGATCAAAAATACTGACCCTACCCCCTCAACCCCTTCTCCTCCCTAATAACGCGAGCTTGACCTTCTCGACCATCACTGGCCCACTCACTTCCGCTCATTCGCTCATCTCTCTTCCGCTCATCTCTCTTCCGCTCACCAAACTTAATTCAATCGCCGCGCCTCTCTTTCCCTACCCCCTCCCCCCCCCCTTAAAAACCCAAATGAAAAGCATGAATTAATTAATTGCGGGTGACGAAATTCAAATACATTAGAGGGTGTGTGGGGGATAATGAAGAAGGGGGTAAATGATAGGTGGAAAGAGTACGGGGGGAGAGGGAAAATGAGGCAAATGAGCATCACGTAAGAAGAGTGAGACACATACACAGGGTGAGAGAGGAATACACACCCCCGCTCCGAACAATGACAAAAGAGGGGCTCTGGCGATGAGACAGGAGTTTAATTAATTATGCGAAGAGGCAATTACTCTGCTTTGCAATAAATAGCTTCAATGTCGAGGATTAAATTAATGAAATGGAAACTAAGGTGATGCGAGAAAGGAGAGAAGGGTGGGGGGGAGAGAGAGAGAGAAAGAGTGAAAGAATATAAAAACAGTGGCGGGGTATTAAAAGAGTTGCTACTCAAAAGCAAACACAAAAAGATCAGAGACTGAGACGGAAGTGAATAGTAGGAGGGGGTGGGTAGAAGAAGATAGGGGGGGGGGGGGGGGTGC
>JAQGAZ010000770.1:0-46450 GCA_034692225.1 Polydesmus complanatus
CCCCCCCCCCCCGAAGCCACTGACCATTAGAACGCGAGGCAAGTAGCCTACCATTTTTTCTTAATGAAAAATTATTTAAAGATTTTTGTAATTGCTACGTTGAAATAAAGGAAGTTAAAAATCACATTCACATCTGTAAAATTTTGACAGAAAAAAAAAATCACTAAAAACCAAAACTACGGTTAAAAAAAAAAATTAAAATTAAAATTCCGGGAAAAACAAAATTAAAATCCAAACCGTAAATTATAAAAAAAAATACTGGAAAAACAAATTTCTGGACAATAAAAATTTAGGAAAAAAATAAACATCCCGTAAATCAAACAAATTTTAGAGAAATCAAAATCCAGAAAATGTTCACTGGTAATAAAATGAAATTCCAGAATTATATACAAATTTAGAAGAGATTAAAAAAAAAAAAAATCAACGAAATTTTAACTTAAAAATACATCCAAAAAATAACGTAAAACGTTTCAATAAACAATATAAAAAACCAGTCTATCAAAATAATCAAAAAACAACTTCCTGTCAACATAAACTTTTATCAATCACAACACAAAAATATTAAAATAAAAAAAAAATTAAAAAAAATCTTCCTCAAAAAAAATTTAACTTTTATAAAAAATCGAAAAAAAAATAAAAAAAAGTTGGCAACACATAAGTTTAAAATTAAATAAAATAAAAGAATCCATTTTAATTAAGTGTAAAGCCCACTTAAATTTAGTGCCAATGTATTACCATAATATGTGAGTGCGCAGAGAGAGAGAGAGAGAGAGATTTTACGAGCTTAGAGCATTAATATTCTTATTATTGTTTTGGTCCAGTCAGTGTGACCGAGCGCTTTTTATTAGTGTCACTACTTCCATTTGACACCAATTTTCATATAGATGTCGGTTCAAGCGCGCATGCGCACTGGGCTTAATGTGGATTTGCTTCGTGTCAAACGCAGTCGCTCGCTCAGCGGAGGAAGCGCGTTGAAAACGAACGAGTTGACTCGTCTCATCTCTTATTCCGCTCACACCTCAACTCCCCCCAGCCGATGGTCACCCCTTGGTCCTTGCCCTCCCTACCCCCACCCGCGTCATCAGCACACTCCTCGCTTCCATCCGATGAGGAGGCTAATTCTAATGAAGTAATCTATCCGCTCTCTCTCTCTCATCTTATGAGGGGGAGCTGTGTTATATGAGGGAGGGGGGTAGGAGAGGAGGTGTGTGGAATACCAATGTCTTTAGCCTCTGAAGGAGGAGGAGGAAGGAAGAAAAGAGCGCTAATCAGTAGCCTCCAACACAGTCAACAAACATTTCTCGGTAAATAACCGCGAGGTGGCGCTTCCTCCTCTTCTTTAATCACTCTTTTACAAGAGAGAGACTTTGCAGAGAGATTTCCTGAAAAATCTCAAAGAAAAAGAGGAATTCGAATGGGGTAAAAAAAACAGCTTAACCATAGAATTTCGTTGCACTGAAACTAATCAGAAGCACACTAAAAATCTATTTAAAACATACTAAACTCAAAATTAACTTTTTCACTTTCACGTAACGTAGAATCGGGGTATATAAATCAAGCATCTGAATGACAGCTTTCTTGCTTTTCTTTTGCCTATAGACTCGAGTTTAAAACGTGGAATCGAGGCAAATTAAATATGCGATTGAAACGGAGAATCGGAGTTTCATAGACGAGCAATGTGAATGGAAGGGAAGTAGAAAACGTACAATTTGGGAAGAAAGAATAAGAGAGAAGGAGATTGGTGGTCGAGAAGTAATATTGGAGATCAAAATGTGACGTAAATCCCCGCAGATTTTAAATCCCTCGGGGAGTGTGATCTATCGCCCCTCATTTCTCCTCCTGTAGGCTGTACAGTACTAGTACTAGAAGCTTAAATAACGGACTTGAGAGGCAGTGAGTCACACTCATCAAGGACTAACATTTATCTTTAAAAGAATATAATGTCTCCAATAAAGTCTTTAAGGGAAACTCCATTTATAAGTGTAATTTAATGCTCTTAAGAGACAATTAATTTTGTGTTTAAGGAACGCATATGACTCAAAATACAGCGGTGGAGATGAGGCGCGCTCAGTCAAAGGCGCTGGTGAAAAGGACGCTCAAGTGTTAGCTTAAGTGAAGGGATGATCGTAGCGCGAATTAAGCGCGCGAAAGGAATGAAAGCAAGATGGCGGCCATATGTATTATTTATTTTTTGGCTCACGTGACATTATCTCACTCGCTTTCACTTTTTCATTGAAGAAGACTCAAAGAGAGAATAAGAGAGAGGGAGAGATGGCGCAATTAATGATTCTTTTCAACCGCCGCCACCAGGAGGCGCTATTAGGCTTAAAAGCCGCCATCACTCCCTCTCTCTATCTCTCTCTCTCTCGCTCCTTCGCAACTCCCTAATGCATTTAGCAGCTCCACACCGAAATGAATGGAAATTCAATCGTCGTCTGCTGCTACAAAAACCCAATACGTCATCAATTATTAAAAGCACTCTCGAGCAAAGGGCCGAACGCGGAGAAAGAAAAAGAGCCGAATTAGCTTTTTATATTTCAAAAGTAAGATTTACATTTGCGTAAATCTTTTAAAATATTTGTAAATCTTCTCCGTTATTAAATCTTACTTTTGAGTTTCTTAAGTGTAATACTGCGCCACCCTTTCCCGCTTCCTAGTTAAGCCTTCCGGTGCTAAGGGCCCTTTCAACAAACCATCTAGTTAAAATCTTCTCCGCGAAGCCCCTAAGGTTAGGACCCAAACCTTAAAATACGTTTCCCTATAACTATCCCATCTGCTATTCATTGTTCTTAACACATAAAAAAAAACCAGCTTAATTTACGTCACGAGAACCTGAATGTCCCGGAGCGTTAGATATAGTGGGAAGGGAAGATGGTCCACCGCCCCGGAGCGTTCAATTGAGGCTGACTGGGTGGGGGACGTCCACTAATTCCATTTCCCGCTTTTAAATATGTGGCTGCAAATGGAAGTGTAAATAAATAAATAAACAGAATGGATTTTGCGGTTCTCAAAATGGCTGCCGACTGTTATATACATTATATAGAGGAGGGGGGGGTGGAGGGGTAAGGGGGTGTTGAAGGGGTAGGAAGGGGGAGGGGGGGGAGGGGTAGTAAAATCCATTTAAGCCCTTTGCCTGCTTGTTTAGCATTCAACACGCACGCTTACAATGGATGGATGAAAAGGAAGTTGGATGAAGGCGTTGGGTGGTGGGCTGCGGAGTGAATTCCAACGAGATGCGCTTCCATCCATCTCAACTAGGTGGCGTTGGCGTTGCGCGAGCGAAAGAAAACTTTGAGCCAATCAGAGAAACTCTTTTCTTATAAATAAAACGGCAAAAAAAAAAAAATAAAAGAAAAAAAAAAATCCGCTTCAGATTGGAAACTATTTGGTCACAGAGTCACGTCCCACCCCAACCCCCTCCCCCCCTATACCCCCACACCCTCTCTACCCCACCCACACCTATATAGGGCGGATCGATAACGCCATCTTTATTCTCAACCACCTTCCTCGCCTTTAATCAGAATCGTGATAATAATAAGAGTAATAATAGTAGTAATAAAGAGAGATGGATAGAGAGAGACTCACCAGTTTTCTCGTGGAAATCCTTCGCCGCCAGATGGCGCCTCTTTCAAGTAATTCGGGCTCAATGGGCTTCCATACTTGGTGTGTGGAAGTCTGAAACAAGACAAAACAAATACATTTGAATTAATAAGATTCATTTGTGCAATAACAATACATGTAATTAATATCAAATTGTTTATTTGAACTTTTAAACCGGATTTATAAATGTCGGATAAGCGAGTCCAAACGTTGACATTTAAAGATTTAAGAAATTCACAAAGGAGATACGATTCCAATGACTTTTGGCGACAACATTCATCAAGTTTGAAACTGAACTGCGCATGGGCAATACACCTGTATTTATTTTTTTTTAAAAAAAGAATTCGATTTCTTTTCTAAATTTTTGTTTTAAAAATTCCATTATAATCACAAAATGTTCAAACGATAAGATTATTATAAAATAAAACAAATACATTGAGGTGAATTTTAAACGACAACAAATCATCAAATCTAGAACATTTTTCTTATTAAATTCCTATTAAAAAAACAAAAGATAGCCAGTTGTTGCTCTCAATAACAATTTCGTTTTCTTCATTCTCTAAAAACAAAACAAAAAAAAGACGTCATCACGTTTTCTTTTTCTTCTTAACAACCATTTTTTTATTTTTTATTTTCATTTAAAAAGTGAAAAAAAAAAAGTGACTCATAAAAACGAGCAATTTCAGCAATTTCTCCATTAAAAAAAAAGCCGCTGTAAAGGTGTTAATTGCGGCGTGTCTATCTAAACGAGCCACCAGGGGGCCTCGTCGTCGTCGCATCTCTATCTATCTCTCAATTTCTTCTAACAAAAGAGAGACAAAAAAAAATCTCTCTCGATTTTCATTTAACGTAATCGCTTCGTATTGTTATTTGAATGACAATAAAAGTGGTGGGTGGTAATAGCGCGCCCCATCTTAAGGTATTATATTATGGCTGGGGAAAGCTAATAGCAATCGGATGATTAGCTTGTTTACCCCATCTCACTCCCTCTCTCTCTCTCCATCACCTCATCTCATCATCCCAACTCAATTATTCAAAAACCGTTTTTCTTTTTATATCTCAATCGCCCCTTTTAAATCCCTCTTATAAAAAAAAGCAGTTCAAAGACTTTAATTTCCTATCTCCCTGTGACTGTGTGTCTAAAACAATAAAAAAGATGAGCGGATACGCAGCCAGAACGATGCGAAGGAAAACAGAGGAGCGATTTTCATCTCTCTCTCTCACTGTTACACCTTTAAAATCAACGTCTCTCCTTTCTTTTAATCATTCAATCACTCCGTTCCATTTCCCACTCTTTCGCTCTTTCTCTTTAATTGTGCTCTTGTTCTACGAGATATCTCGTATATATCCATTTTAACAAGCACTTCCCTTTACAATCACTCACATGCACAGCTATCAAACACTCTTTTACAAACACTCTTTCCTTCACAAACACTCCTTCCTTCACAAACACTCTCGCTCTTAATCCCTCTCACTCTTTTCGTTCACTCTTCTAATGTGTGTATCTTTCTCTCACTCTATCTCCTGCCTCCCTTCGGCCTACGAGTCCTACTTTCCTATTGATGTGAAAGCCAGAAGGATGCTAGAAGAGAGAGAGATTTTCCATCTGTCTTTTGGAAAGAAAAAAGTGTACGGAGAATACATAATTTTTTTTTATCGCGAAACCCAAATATAAATGGCTTCGATCTCTCTTTTAAACTCTCCTTGTTAACCACCCCTTCTCCCTCCCTCTCCCCTACCCACCCATATGCCTTCCCACCTATTTAATAATATAAAAAAAGCTAACGCGAGATTTTGCTGCGAATTTCTTCGAGATTCCAATAAAAATTCATTGGTATCAGCATGGGAGCCAGTATATGGAAGGGAGGGAGAGAGGGAGGGGTAGTAAAGGAAAGGGGGGCGAAGGGGTGGGAGAGGGAAATTTACACTTCCTTTTTCCTTTTTCCAATCCCCAGACTGTTAAAAATTGCAAAATGCGCGTCAAAAGGTTTTTCTTTTCCCCCTGCAAATCGAATGCCAAAAGGTCAAAGGCATTTGCATTCCCCAACTTTTCTTTAAAATAAAAAAAAATTATTAATGTTATTTTTAGTTAACTTTTGCTTTAAAATTATTATTTAGTCTGCATTTAAATGATCCTATTTAGAGTGCACTTTTTTCGGGTACACCCTGTATAATCTGAAACTACGGAAAAGATTTTAATATTTTCTATACAATATTTTACGATAAACAAACAGCGAAATTAAAGCCAAGAAATTAATGCGTAAATCCAGTCCTATGTACAACATGGCCTACATCGTGACTCAACCCCCTCCTCCCCCCCCCCCGTCCCCCTTTTCATCCCCCACTAAAAAAAAAAACCTTACACCTCAAATAATAATAATATGGAAGGGATAGGGGGAAAAAGGGATCAGGACTTAATTTTAAGTTAGATTTCCACTATCGCTTAAATTACGCGCAGCCTCCATCCATCACTCCCCCGGCCGCCCCCTCCCCCCCTCCCCACGTACCGTACAAGGTTCCATTTGCATGTAGATGGATTCGGAGTCGAAGGGAAGGAGAGAGAGGGATTAGGACGGGATCTTTGTACAGGTGGGTGTGAAAAAACATCCCCACCCGTAAGCCCCTCCCTCCCTGACTTAAGCCCCGCCCTTTGTGCTTTTTTTTTCCCCCTTTTTCACCCCGCAAAACACGTGTAAAAATCAAGTTCAAAGTCATCCATTCAAATTTACAACTTTATTTCTCCCTCCCCCCACCCTCCCCACCCCCTACACGTCGATTGGAACGAGCGAAGGTGTGTGGGGGGGAGGGGGGGCTAGGGAGGGTGTGGGAGAGAGATCATGTATAAATCAAAAGACATTTCCATATTCCATCAGTAAAACTCAAATCCCATTTGAATCGCCCGCCTCCTCACGCGCCACCCACTAAACGCCAACCCTAAGCACAAAGTAATTGGGAGCTGCCCCCCCCCCCACACCTCACCTCATACGCCCCTCGTATGTGCGCGCAGGCAGGAAAGAGCGGAGGATGGACGTGAAGTGACCCCTGGAGACGGACCGTGTCACACTAACTGCTCACTCACTTAGCACGCACAAGGAGCGTCACCGGGGAAAGAGAGATTGAGGTGGAGTGATCGGAGGAGAGAGTGGACACTCGGAGATTTACTGTCCAACCGGAAATGCTGGTGGAAAAATAAATGCCACTTTAAAACGGATAAAAATTCAATAGAAAAGCGAATTTTCTCTTCAGAGTTGTTTACTCCAATATAGTACCGTACATAAGGAGATGACGTCAGAAGTAGACTGTGCACGGGCACCCTCTTCTCAAATGCTCCCCACTACAATTGTAATTAACGTATCTTTCTGTATTTTGATATTTGAGTTTTAATTAACGCTGAGTGAAGGTCGAGTGCCGTTTAGTAAGGATTATTAGTGCTTAGTAAGCGTTTCTTAATGTTTAGTATGACTATTACAGTTCAGTATAAAGATTAATATGACCGGTGGAGCTTACCAAGTTTAGTAAGCGTCTATTAATGTTTATTTAGTGAGCGCATATAAATGTTTAGTTAGCGTACATAAATGTTTAGAATGAGCCTATAGCTTAGTAGACGTCAATTAGTTATAGCTAAGGCTCTATTAAAGTTTTGTATGGATTTACTAATGTTTAGTAAATTTTTTTTTTTTTTTTTCCTTATAAATTTCCATTTCTAAAAAAACGGAATTAATTTTATTTGTGGAATAAAAAAAAAATTTCCTCTCGTAAGACGCAGTTGCGCAGAACTCCGCTAGGGCTTCATGACATCATGAGCGCCACCTAGTACGCCATCACGGCCAAGGTCGGTGACGTCACTTTTTGATTTATAATAATAGTTGACAAAAGACGCGCGAGTGACGACACGCGTTACGCAACCGACCAAGTGAGGAGAAAGGGTGAGTGGGGGGAGATGAGGAAGGGGAGGGGGGAGAAGCGGAAAGCAAGGGAGGGGAGGGAGTTAAAAAAAGAGAAGAGGAGTATGAAGGAAAAAAACATTTGCAATTCAAATCCAATCGACGGCCGCCATCTTGGAAGTCATTTTGAAAGCCTAATCCACGACGCAAACATATGTCAAAATAGGAAATAACACGCACTGGCAATCATATGGCTAAGATGGCGGCCATCTTGCCATTCAATAGCACAAAAAAATAAATGTGGGGTGGGGAAAAAGGTCTTATTTAAAGATGGCGGAAAAACGATTTGGAGAACGGAAGTTCCCCTCGCGGACAAAATTACAACTAAACATTTTATTTATAGCAATAAAAAAAAGATGGCTGCCATCAACAATCGGCAAATCAAGCTAAATTGAGGATTAAAACGCCGGCGGCGGACATTTTTTTTATTATTATTCCAAGCGGCAAAAAAAAAAAAGCAATACAGGGTGCTCCATTTATTTCTGCAGAAAAAAAATCCACTTTTGATTTTAGATTTAAATTTAAGATAAGAGTTATGTAAGTGAAGCGGAAGCTAATTTTTATGAGAGACAATCAATTATTTTCAAGATTAAAGAAACAATTTTTTAAAAATGGAATAAAAAAAAAATATAAGAGGAATACTAAAAAAAAAATAACAGAATAATATTATGAAAGTTCAAATGTCAATTTAATTTTTTTTTTCTCTTTTAAAAATGTTAAATTATCGGTAAATGAATGGTAATGAGTGGAATCTTTTTATTATTGTATTAAAGTTGAAAGGTTAATTTAAAAGCAATTTTTTTTTTTCCTTCTTCAATAATAAAAGATTATCGTAAAATGTGTGACCGGATTCCAACATTTTTAAAACCGGAAGTCCGCGCCATATATTTTCTTATAAAACTATTAAAAAAAAGTAATATAAATTTTTGCCTCAGAATTTTTTATTTTATTTTTATTTAAAAAAAGAAACGTTTTTTCTCCGGAAAAAATAGTCGTTTCTCAACGTTTGTGACGCTGCGTTGGAAGCTGCTGGAAACCGGTTTTAAAGCCGCCTCACACCACACGCACATAACTTAAACCCAAAACAAAAATAATAATAAAAAAATAAATAAAAAAAAAAACGAAAAACATGAAAAATATTTAAAAGGGAAAAAAAATAAACATGAAATTTAAAATATTTTTATTTCTTGGCGAAGATTTGATATGCAAATGCGAACGTGTGTGACGTCATAATGTAAGTGAGAATATCCTAGGGGGTGCAAGGGGGAAGGGAAGAAGAGTAGGTGGGGAAGAGAACAATATGGCTCCCAAAACACAAATCACATTTCTTTGCTTTTTTTCCCCGCGTTTTTCAGGAATAAATAAATCATAAAAATAAAATCATAAAAAATGACTTTAAAAACAACAAATTTAATTGGCAAAGAAAAAAACGTAATTTTTAATTGCAATTTATTGAATGTGATTTTTTTTTTCGTAATTAAAATTATTAGACATTAATTTATTTATTTATTGTTTTTTTAGGTAAAAAATTTATTAAATAAAAAAACCAGTAATTATAATAAATTTAATTTTTAATAACAAACGCAAAAATTATTTTAAAAAATAGATATTCAATTATTTATTTCCATCCGTCTTTTTAATTTCTGAGCACGCCCTACTAATCATTGCAAATTGCTGGCTTTGCAGAAGGACATTCAATTTAAATTAATAACTAAAGTTTGCTTTTAATCACATTTAAATTTTAATTTCTTTGAAAACATTTAATAAAACGGGATAGTATTTAGTATTATAGTATTTAGAATTTAATTATTTGCTAATTAAATGGATTTTTTTTTTTGACGTTTTATGGGGCTTACTTTCTGAACAACCCTCTTACTGTCAATTTAATTCTTGCGTTTGAAGAGGGACGTTCAATATAATCGAGATCCAAACTTTATTTTAATTCTGCATAAAATTTGGAGAATTTTAAATTAAGTTCCGGTTTCAATTTAAATTGCAGTAGCCTACATGTAGGCTATAAGTGTGAGCATTTAAGCGCCACTTACTAAAAAAAACAACTTTGTAATCTTGTAAATTTTTAAACCTTGATTTTCAATGGGATAAAAACAAAGGTTAATTATAATTTTAAAACTCGATCACTTCAGTTGAAAAGCTCCACTAAAGTTCAATAAATAAGTCTCTCGTTTAACTAAAAAAAATCCATTTAAAAAAAAAAAAAAAATTTTAAAAATGAAAAATAGAAATAAAAAAAATGTGTTTTTTTTTTGCGATTTAAATAGGCAATTAAAAGTAATTAATATCATTGTAAGCAGAGAGAGGTTTAGTGGATGTCAAAGTGAGGCCTTGAGTCTCGCTCGGACGTTAACATGAAGGCCAAGACAGAAACAAGATGGCCGCCGCCGAGAGATGTACGTCATTTGGTCAAGGACGCCGTGTGTGCGGCTGGCCTGAGGGGCCTCATTAACCTCGTTCAAGCGAGGTAGCGCGGTGCACCAACGCCCCCTGCCGGCCACTTCCGCTCCCTCCCTCCTTACTACTCTGATTACATTCCCTGATAACGTCCATTACGAAGCATCGCAAGCTGCGCCAGCGCAACGAGATAGCCCCCATTAACACTCGTCAAACACGCCACATTGCTCACTTCCGCTTTCCACGGCCGCCTCTCAATAGCTCTCCATACGGTATGCCTCTTCAAGCCTTATTTATATTAGTTTATTAAAATTCCGGTTTTAAGTAAAAAATTCAATTTCCGGTTATGATTGGACGGCATTTCAATATACGGTAGTGCTCGAAGAATTAGAAATTTAATTAAAATTGTAGGCCTAATTTATGCTAAGTAACTTCCGTTTTTTTATTAACAGCTTTCAGTTTTTTTTTTTAATATTTACTTCCGGTTTTTTTAATAAACTAAAAAAAAAATACTTTTTATAAAAATCACTACGATACTGCAAGGAATTTAGTATGCATTTTATAAACTTCCGCTTTGTGTTCAACAAGAATATTAAAATAATGCATTTCCGATTCTAAATTTTAATAGAGAAAAAAAAATCTGAAAAATAAACTTTATTTTAACACTTTATTATTTTTTTAGATTTTTTGTAGCCTACTAATTTCGTGACCAACGCGTAAAATAAATTTATTTCCGGTTTATTAGACAGAAGAAAAAAAATGTCCGACGAAATGTAAACAATTGAAATAGAAAACTAACTGAGACTTTTTTTTATATTTAAAAAAAGAAGAAAATAATAAAAAGCGTTAAATGCATTCGCTTAATTAAGATTTATGACGTATTGTTGTAATTAGAGAAGGAGACGTCCCGGAGCGCACAAATAAACGCCTTTTTAATGAGATTCGCCATCTTTTCTCTCTTCTTATTCTCTCACTAAATAAAATCAAAAGATTAGCGAGCGCCACCCACTTGAACCAACACTAAAACCCCCCACTTTGCCTTAAGACTTTGCAGTAAGAGAGAGAGAGAGAGAAGGAGAGGGAGAGGAGTGAAGGTCGCAGCGCCCTCTCTTTCTATCTCTCTCTCTCTCTCCTCTCGACCTTCGACTCGTCTAATCTACTAACCTAAATGAGCAGACGACTCACTACTCTTCGCTCAATTAATTCTGCAACAAATTCACTTTAAAATCCGCTCATTTAATCCTATACAATTGACATTGTCATCCACCATATTGGAATTATGAATAAACTGGTTGATGTAGGAGAGATAACCTCCATTTCAAAAACAACATTATAACATTTTTTATGTGGAGAGAAAAAAAAATATTTTATATGCCTGTTGTCTATGTACGACGCTAGGGAAGCGCTAAATATGTCATCGCCTAAATTGACCTAACCATACACACCTATCTTTACTGTACCTACGGTAGGAGAGAAAAGTGCGGAAAGGGTACAGGGTGTGCATAAAACATTACGGGAAAACTATAGACAAGGGTCTTTTCTTTCAATATTAGCTTTTTAACTTTGAAAATTTTTGTTTTGTAAGTTTAGTGAACACTCAATTTTTGTTTAATTATTTAAATAAAATAAATTATAATTTTAATGCGATTTAAGTTTCGTAAGTTAAGTGACGCATTGAACACAACGCGTCAAATGTGGTGAAATTTACAACCAAAATAAATAAATAAATAAAAAAAATGCATTTAATGCTTTTACTATTTTTTACACTTTTTATGTGCTTAATAAATCGCTTTGTTTATTTCACTAACTACAAACTATTGTTTGCATTCAAAAAAAAAATCATTTCTCTCAAAATTTTCTTTGGAAATTTTTTTTTTTTTTTTTTTTAGTTTTACCTTGAAATAACGAAACTCATAAAATGTCACCAATTTACGCGACAACTTATTATTTTAAATAAATAAAAAAACTTTAAACATTGTACTTAAAAAAAAAAATACCAAGAAAAAAAAAATAACAAAAAATTTCACTAATAAAAATATTAAAAAAAAATAGTGAAGTTTACCTTTTACATTACAATTCGTTATACCGAGAATTTCGTTTTATTGAAAAGTTCGTTATGCCGAGAATTCCATTTGTAAATTGATGTTGAGTGTGCCTCGGCCCACCCTACTTATACAGTGCATGACATCGTATGCTGAAATAGTGTGCCTTGGCGAACCCTATTACTGTAAAACGAAATTCTCGGTATAACGAAATGTTCTAAAAACAAAATTCTAAATACACCGAAAACATTGTTTTTACAAAAATCTCAGTATAACGAAGATTGTCAGTGGAAGAAAATCCTCATTTAAACGAAAATTCTCATTTGGGTGAAGATCTCAATACAACGAAATTCTGAGGTTTTGGTTAGACGTGTAAAGAAAGCAAAAAATTCAAAGAATCAAATTCAATGTAACGAAATATGAAGTGTGAGAATTGGCGCTAAATGCAAACAACGTTCGACATTTCCTTAGCGAAACATTTTTTTTTTAAACTCACTAAATAAATAAATAAATGTATGCAAAATAAGTTGTCAGAAAATGAAAATAATAATGGCGATTTTTCATTTACACAAAAAAAAAGTGACATTTTCTCATAAATTGCGACGTAGAAAATGTCGTCCAAACTTATCATTAGAAGAAGAAGAAAAAAAAAATGACGCAAACAAATCTCTCTCTTTATTTAAGCCAAATGAATGCGTTGAATAGTGGACACAAACAAAGTCCATTCAATGGTCATCCACCACCCCCTCCAACCACCCGACCAACTGCCCCATAAATAATATTCCATTCAAAGAGATGCGAGGCTTTGATGATGACCCGCGCGGTGACCTCAACCCTTTCAACCGGACAGCCCCGCCCCCTCCAACCGAGAGGGAAAGGAGAGAGAGAGAGGAAAAGGCCTTTTCTTAGGTCCGAAAGGGTTTCTTTCCTCTTCCTCTCCTCTCCAACCCTTTCCCACGTTTTTCTAACCTCTCCGCCAGGTGCGCTCAACCCGCCCGCCCTCTCACATTTGTTTACTAATAAATAATGTTCGGTAAACAAACAAAAAAAAAGGAGCCTTTGGTCAGGACCCAACCTGCTTTCGCTCGAACAACATTATTTCGCTATCGTAAAATTTTAAACCTACGTCCATTCACTAAACACAACACACTAAGCAACATTTTAAAAAAAATTATTTAAATAATTATTTCTTTTAAAATCTAATTTTTTTTAGAGTTTTGCAAAAATTTGCGTGATTTCCACTGACATTAACACGTAAAACTTCATTAA
This sequence comes from Polydesmus complanatus, assembly GCA_034692225.1. Taxonomy (NCBI): domain Eukaryota; kingdom Metazoa; phylum Arthropoda; class Diplopoda; order Polydesmida; family Polydesmidae; genus Polydesmus; species Polydesmus complanatus. The sequence continues at coordinate 13,265 of JAQGAZ010000770.1, forward strand.
AGTCAATATTATTTTATTTAAGAGCATTTAAAAAAAAAATGCAGAATTAAAAACATTGAGTTTAAATTAAAATGAAAAAATTGTTGTCGCCTTCCGTAAAAATGGCTTCCATCTTCCAAGATTTTTGGTTAACGAGCAAAAGTGGAGGAAAATGGGCAGACTTATAAAATATTAGAATAATTATTGTTTTAATATGCATAATAAAAATGGCGGATAATGCGATTTTTAACGATTAAAATTTTGCCTTTTGTTGCGGAGGAGAAAAGCAGTAAATTCCCTCTTCCACCTCATCTCCCATCAACATCAAAGCCTTATCATTTACATCATTTCCCACTTAAACATCTTTCCCGCGCATTCGGGAAAGGGAAGAAGAGTGTTTTGAGGTGTTGGAAGAAGAGTGTTTTGCGGGGGGAAGAAGAGTGTTTACGCGCAAAGTCAAAATAATAAATTTTTTAAAGAAATTTTTCTGCTCATTTTAATCTCCTCTCTCTCATTCCCTCTCTCTCACTTAATCCCCTCTTGATGGCCTTCATTAACAGCCCCTCATCAACCCTCCCACCCGCATTATCTCCAACCGGAAGTGGCTTTTACCAGGCGATGGAGTTAGATGGGAGGGCGAGTGGCAGAGCGATGCGAGTGGAAAAGTTAAAGTAATCCAATAAATATTTGAGAAATGAAAAACTTTTTTCCTCCTCATTTTCACCGCTCTCCACCCCCTAAACGCCGCGTTTTTTATACACGTACTTTACATTGAAGGTGGAGGAAAGAGAGAGAGAGAGAGAGGGATGGGAGGAGGGATTGAGTGGGTAAATATGAAATCATGCGTGATGGAGCATGTGGGAGCCATTTCTCTCACTCCATCATATATGTAAACAAGGAATCGTTTCGATACACCAGGCGACCCTAAACCCACAAGAAAAAGCAGCAACAAGAAGCAGCAACAAGAAAAAAAAAGAATCAGCGCTTTCCAAGAAAAGCCACAACTCATAAGATAAGTTGGGATAGTTTCTATGCACTTGATCCACGCCAATACGTAATTCAGTGCACACCAACTATTCGAACACCTTGTAAAAAAAAGAAAGTTTAACCAGCTTACGGCACATTTGTAGTTTCAAATATTTCTAAATACTGTACATGTATTTCAATAATTTATTTTAAAAATGTTCAGTATTTAAGACTAAACTGTTTTGGTACCGTTTTAAAAATGCTAATTTTAAAAAAAACTATTAGTAGAATAATTAAACTTTTTGTAGCAAACTAAAAACCTGTTTTTCTCGAAAATTACTCTTTGGTACTTTCATCCTTATTTAATTTCTCTACCTCAATTATTATCTAAAAACTTTTAATGGATTATTCAGCTGGGGTTTTTTTTATTTAAATTTTAATTATTATTTTGCTCTTTTTAATAATAATATAGTATTCGACTTAAGTGTACGTGGGTTTAGTGAATGACTTGAGTTTTTGTGTGTATTTGCGTGGGAGAGTTGTGCGTTTACAGATTGTGTGTCATTCTCTTATAGAGTCGATTAACGATGTGCAATTTCCACTAATAATTTAAACTATAAACTAAAATTTAAAGTTTTATTTAATAAATTTGTTAATATTAAAAGAAAAATAAATAAATAAGAATTGACAATGATAAAAAGTGTGAAAAGTAAATCACCTCATTTTCTAAATCTTTAAATCTTCCTTCCCCCAATCCCTTTCCTCTCTCCCTATCTCTCTCACTATCTCTCTCTTTCTATCTATCCTTATTTCACTCCTTTCTCTCCCTCCTTTCATCCATGTAACAATTTAATGCATCGCCTTCTCCCTTCACCCCTGACCCCGCGCAAACAAATTCGCCACCTGCATCTTCTCCACCAAAAAACCACATTCGTTTCTACGACTGACCAACACCCCCTCCCCTCCTCCTCCCCCCCTGCTATCCCGGCTTTAAATATGGAAAAATATGGAAGGGATGGAGTTCGGGATAGAGAGGGAGAGAGGGATGAGGAGATGGATCATGTTTTGCTATTCATAAAACTAAGATTCCGGCATTGAGCAGCCTTACATCCCGCAATTCTCACACACACACACACACATAGGGAGATGGAAAGAGAGAGTGTAATAGAGAGAGAGAGAGAGAGGGTTTTTTCAGGCAAATATGGCGGCGGGTGAGGAGGAGGAAGAAGAATAGTTGGGGGTGGTAAATATCCAATAAATTCTTGTTGGTGTTAATGGTCTTTTATCTGGTTGTAGCGCACAATTACGGATTTCCATCCTCCTCCGCCATTCCCTCTCTCTCTCTCTCTCTCTCTCTCATTCTCTCTCTCTATCCCTTACGCATTCCTCCCACTCCCACCCACCCAAATATATATAGCATAATCCACACCTACGCCTCCGCCCACCACCACCCACTGCCGCTACTCACAAATTCATCACCGGCGTTTTCCATGGAAAACAATCAATGTCGATACAGCGAACTCTTAATAGTTCAATACAGCGAAAGCCTGGCAACGGAATTTAGAATAGAATAAAAGTTTTGGTTAACAATGTTTTCGTTATAACGAAATTTAATGCCATTTTTGTTAGTTTTTACAAGGTTTCAGCTTCACTAATTTCTGAACAACCCTCTCGTAGTGAATGTAAATTCAAAAGATTTGCAAAGGGACGATCAGGATATATCGAGAATAAAATTTAATTTTAGGACAAGTACTGCGTTACATTTAAATTTCGTTAAATACATTTAATGTAATTTAATTATTTATTTTGATTTCTTAATTTATTCACTTTTTTTTTGTGCATTGTATGAGGGTTTTAGTTTTACTAATTTCTGAACGACCCTCTAATATTCAATATAAAGTCTGGGGTTTGTATAGGGACGTTCAATATAATATCGAGACTCAAATTTGCTTTTAGTATTTTTTTTTTCGTAAGTCTAAAATCATAAAATGTAGAGGATCAGTATAACGAAATTCAAATTGTTTGGTATATACCGGCAAAGAAATAGGGCTATATATATTTTTTTTAAAGCTCCAAGTGGAAATACGTTTTCGTTACAACGAAATGTTTCTGTTTATTATCTTTCGCTAAAGCCAAAGTATAACGAAATTTTCGTTACAACGAACAAAACATAAAAAAATATTTCACTTTTAAAGACGTCGTAATAACGAAAATCCTCATTAAAAATGTAATTAATAGAATTTAAATCTCATTTTCACTTCAAAGAAATTTCAATAAATAAAAAATAAGAAACGTCGTTATAACGAAGCGAGGATTATTGTCCATCTTCAATTTCGTTATATCGACTTTGGGCAATAAATATGAGCGAAGGATCAATATGCGATGGAATTTTAAAATACTATATTCTCCCCACCCTCAATTGCTACCCCTCATAACTCCCTTCTACTCCTCACACCCCTTATACCTCGAACCGTACGTCTCCTAATTTCATCCAATTTAAAATAGAAAAAAAAAAGCCTTCATCACGATGGAACTGGATTTCCCTCTCTCCCCATCTCTCTCTCTATCTATCTATCTCTCTATCTATCTCTTTATCTGAGAGATAGAGGGATAGGGAGAGATACGCATCCGGCCAATTTTATTATGAAATAAATGATATATTAACTGCGCAAGCGTAGAAATGTCCTCGCGCAGACAGTGAAAACGCCGTCGACGAACATTTGCACAAGTAAAGTAGAAATATTATTAAGGGAAAATAAATTTATCTTTCATATTGCAGTTCAAGAACCGAGTTCCAGTTCGGTATCATTCAAATGGCATCGTACAAATGAAAACATATAAAAAAAAAAAAAAAATTAGTATACAAAAAGTTTTACGAAATTTAAAGTAACAAAAAAAACAAATAATGTTTAAGCCTATTTGCATTCAATTGCCCATTTAATATTCCAAGGCCTTTTACTCGTACAAATTACGCTTATTAAAAAACCCTTTATTAAACTACCGGCTAGTCAATTAATACAGAATATAAAATATCAGGTTTAAAATTTAAATTATAAAAAAAAAAATTAAAAACAGCAAAAAAACAAAATTAATGCGGAAGAGAAGATGAAGAGAGTGAAAGAGCAAATTTTACAGCGGGAATTAAACATTTAAAAATTAAAAAAAAATAAAATTAAAGGCAGCAGAAAAAATTATAAAATAATAAACAGAAAAAATTATGAAATTAAAAACAGCAAAAAAAAAATTATGAAATTAAAAACAGCAAAAAAATATAATGAAATTAAAAACAGCAGAGATATTATGAAATTAAAAACAGCAAAAAAAAAATCATAAAATTAAAGACAGCATAAATATGAAATTGTGCAGCGCATAGATTTCTAACGTAGCCTAAAAGTAAAAAGCGCACAACATAAAGGTGAGCAAAACGTGTAAAGATCACAAATCTCACCCAAAACAGTATTCCTCTTATAACTAGTCTTTATGGTGTGTAAAGGAAGAAGTGTGTTTTTCTGTGATTAAACATTTTTATAAAAAATAAAAAAAAAAATTGAAGATTTGAGAGGAGTTTGTTGATGGGCGAAAGATGATGTAAGGTAAGGGTGGTCATCTCTTCCCTCTTCTACAGTGTATAGGAAGAGAGGGAGAGAGAGAGAGAGAGAGAGAGAGAGGTAGTGAGTGAGCGAGTGAGTGAGGGGGTGGTGAACCTTTCCTCTCTTGGACAGAAAATACCTCCATTTTTTATTACCTGAATCCATTAGTTGAAAGTTGAAGTTCGGGAGTTGAGAGGTCAAGCGAAAGGGTCATCCTCACTAAATTCCATACCCAACTCCCCTTATTCCTCCCGCAATAATAAATACCTCTCTCGCCTCCTATCAATACCCCCCACCCCCAATAACTCTTCCTCTCCCCGTACATGGATTTCACACACAACAAAATTCCTCTTATTTGCATCTGTTTAATTTTAATTCCTCTTTTTTTTTTTATTTATTTTAATTTATTTCTTTTTTTCCTATTTTTTTCTTCTTCTTTGAATGACCTTTACCCTTATAATCTGTTAAACCACCGGTTCTATTTTTCTCTCTCTCTCTCTCTTCTTTCCTCTTATAAAGAAAAGAAATGATATTAATACTGTAGTGGTGATCAGCGGTGTTAAAACAAATAGCCAAAGAGAGAGAGAGAGAGAGAAGGAGAAGAGTATAAATTAGTTGTCAACCGGAGAGAGAGAGAGAAAGAAAAAAATGCCTCTTGAAGAAAGATAAAAATGGAGGTGGAAGAGGAATTTAAAATATAAAAAAAAAAAAGAGGATAAAAAAAATCGTCTGCAAAAGTTTTAAGAGGAATAAAAAAAATGACCCTTCGCTTTTTTTTTTATACGCAGTGTACATGTATATATTTCTCCCTCAGGACAGGACATAAAAAATAGCACGCAGGAGGATTAACCATCCACGGGGCCCGAGACGAAAAGTGCTTTTGGGGCCTTTGTTTTCACTCGGAATCTCTTAAATGAGAGTATGACTCGCTTTGAATCTCTTACGTAAGGCTAATTCCCGCTTTGCGTCTATTGAATAAGTTTATTTTTCGCTTTGCGTCCAGTTTCACCTCTAAAAAAAGTGTTCGGAATTAATCACTCACATTTACAGCCTAATGTACGGTAGTTTCTATAATGTTTAGTGGAGGGAAAACTTAAAATTCTGAAATGTCTGCTTCAGTCGCCACCTTTAAAATAGTGCGTATTTAATTTCACGCTTCAAAGACTCCTCTTAAGCCTTTTTTTTTCTCTCACCAAATCGATTCATTAAGTTTATCACAATAATAATTATTATTATAGGAAACACCTCTCATTCTCAAAAATAAATCATTGCTAAGTGTTGACTTAAAGTTGTTCCTAACAAACTAGCCGTTTTACTAAATTTTAATGTCATTTTAATAAAAAAAAAAACTGAACTTTAAATTTTCTTTTAAGAGGAATAATTATTTTATTAACGAGTTTTAAATTTTTTTAATTCCACTTATCAATTTTTCTCGGAATATTTTTTGATAGATAATAATAAAGGGTAGTAGTGTGTTGGAGAGATTGTTATCAGTCTAAGTGGATGCAGCAGCAACAGCAGCTGTAAGTGGTTGGTCAGTTGGTTTAGTGTCCGCCAAGGTCATCCGCGCTCCACACCTTATAAGTTGTGCCGCGCTTAATAAACACCCTCACACGCGATTAAAACAAATAATTATAACAAACAATCTCAGGGTCAACTGGACTCTGACCTTGCTCGCCAACGCCTCAACACCCCCTTATTAAAACTTATTAAGGAGGGTAAGTGGGAGGGGGGGGGGGGAGAAAGGGGTATCGATATCACTCCCCGCCTCGACCTTTCACCTCTTCTCTATTGACATCTCTCTCTCGCTTAACAATAGCTACGTAATACCCCTTGTAGAGGAGGAGGAAGTGATAAGACCGGAGCTAATTGCCTCTCACTAAACCACACAACACACTACAATGTTATTTACTTAATAAAAGAGATGGAGAGAAAGTGAAGGAGAGACATAATAAAGAGAGGGAAGAGAGAGATTCATTATTACGCTTAATAATAATCATAATAATTGATTAGATGACCGCGAGAGGGCGGTTTATTTATTTATTTTGAATGTATGTTTTGGGGAATGTTGTTGACCACGTGAACGCAGGCCAAACCACGTGACTCTCATTCCATTTTTATTACTCTTATACAAAAAAAATTCTATTTTTTATTAAGAATTATTTTTTCACTATTATTATTTTTTTTTGATCACGTGATAATTTTTTTTTTTTACCTCTTATTGAAAATATGGAAGTGGAAATTAATATTGAAAGACAAAACTTTTAATTGACTACGTTCTAGTGAACAATAATTCTTTTTTATTTAGATACAGTAATTAATTACTCTCATTAAATTATTTTCCTCTTATAAAAATCTTAAATCCCGACGACCTTTAGCCCAAGGTACATAGTGCACAGGAAGACCTACGAGTTTCGTAATTGAACTTCAAATTCAACATATAAAAATTACCCTCTAAATCACGTGACATATTCGTGAAAATACTCTTCTAATAAAAAATTCTGTTAATCGATAGGCAAAGAAAAATAATCCTACGCATGAATTAACTCTGATAAAATTGTTACTTTTATAAAAAGCACGTGACTTACCAGGCAGCAGGAGTAGCGTCGGGTCCAGTTTTACGCTTCACGGAGCTCCCCCGCGCAAACATTATAGTCCAGCGATTTGAATAAGAGGTGTGCAATTTTTCTTTTAATGAGAGAGAAATTGAGTCGAAAATCACGTTTCTCTTATTTATTTTTTTATTTTATTATTTTTTTTTTTTTGGCACATAATTTTCCTCTCGTAATAAATAGTGTTTTGCTAATCTAAATACGTATCCGAAGTGAGTTTGGTGGCTGCTGAGGTGCACCTTGATTAAGCCTCTCGTCAATGATCCACTCGCTTTCGATAGAACACCCCTTGTAGGAGAGGAGGAGGTGGACCGGACCAGCTGGACACACACTCCTCTCATTGGCTGAAGAGGAGTTGCGCGGACGGCCTCGAATTCCAACAAACAACTACCCCCCCCCCCCTCACCTCCCCTTCTCCTCCACGCATCACCTTATACACCCCTCGTTCACCTCGGGGGCTGACAACAACATTAGACGCAGCAGCGCAACCAGCCACATTCAAACAATCTCCGTAAAACGAACGCTCCATACAACGAACAAATTACCGGTTTTAAGAAAATTTATGATCGGTATAACGAACTTTTTTCTTATCTGGAAATCTAATCTTAATACTGTACATGTACACTGTACGACGTTTCGTTATAACGAAATTACCTGTTTAGGTAATTATGATCGGTATAACGAATTTTATTTTTAAATCTTACTTTTCTCGATAAAACAAAGTTTTCTTATAACAAAATTTTTTTTAAAAAAAATACGATCGATATAACGAAATAACCCTAACAAAAAAATATGATCGGTATAACGAAATTATCATAATAAAAATATATGATCGATATAACGAAATTTTTATAATAAAAATATATGATCGATATAACGAAATTATCATAATAAAAATATATGATCGATATAACAAATTTTTTTAAACGTATTTACCAAGTTTACTAAACGAGATTTATTAAATAAGTTTAGTGAAGAGTATTATTTAAGTTTTTTTTTAAACTATTTAAAGAAGTTTCAATACAACGAAAAAAAAATTTCGTCTGGAGAGAAATTCGTTGTATCGACATTCGAGCTTATCTCTCTCACCATTTTTTTTACACTTGTACCACCAAGGGTTTTAATACGAGGAGGACACTTAATGACCTCTCTCTATCTCTCCCTCCCTCCCTCCCTCTATCTCTCTCTCATTTTTTTCTCTAATTTTCGCAATAAAAAAATACATATTTTTTTTTTTTTTGGTTTTGTTGTTTTACCTCTTATTGAATAGTGATTTGAGGAGAAATACGTTATGAGTAGGATGAGAAGAGGAGATATATGAGAAGATGTGGAGAGGAGGTTCCGCTACTAATTACTTTTTTATTTTTAATTATTTCTTTTTAATTAATTAAAAAATAAAAAAAAGGTTTCTCGTTTTTAGGCTTAAAAAAATCTCCCTCATTAAATCACACCTGCATTTCACCTCTCTCTCTCTCTCTCGTTCATAACGCACACGCGGTAAAAGGCACGTAAATAGGTCACTTTCCGCAAATGGGCCTCATCCTCGTCAAACAAAAAAAAAATTGCGTAAGAATAATAAGAGGAGTTTAAATGAAGGAAAAAAAATAAATCTCATAAAACACGAATTTTAAATTAAAATTTGCATAATTCAATAAAAAAAAAATATAAATAAAAAAAAAATCAAACCGGAAGCTATAAACATATATCTTTAATTTAAATGCAAATTTTTGTTTAACTTAAAAAATACATAAATATTGTTTTCCTTATTTCCGCTTTATCGCATTTTATTAATAAAAATAATAAGGAATTGATAACTTCCGACCAACAAATCCAATTTCCGGCTTTTACTAGTAACTAGACTTTACCCAATCTTGAATTCATTTCAGAAAAAAAAATATTATTTAATAAAAAGTAATTAACTAATTTAAAAAATAAATTCAAATTATTAAATACCGGTACTGTAATTGATTTCCGGTTAATAAGATTAATTTTTAACAATTTATTATTGTTATTATTATTTTTTTAATTTTGGGTGATTAGAAAAACCTATTGTATTCCCGTTAAATAATAATTTTAAAAAATGTTTTTCGCTTTTAAAAATCGTAAAATTTGATTACAAGTAATTTTTTTTAAAAAATCAAATATTAAAAATCAGCTACCGGTATGCACTTATAAAAATTAAAAAATTTAATTATAAGTAATTTTAAAAATATTCACTTTAAAAAAAAAAAAAAAACAAACAAACAAACCATGTATTAAAAAATAATCACTTAACCAAACTTAGTTTTGTACACTATCGGTAAGTGTAATAAAAATGACAAAAATGTACAATAAGGGCTTTAAAAATTGTCACTTAATAAAACGCATTATAATGCTTAATAATAGTTTTTAAATTGAATATATCGAATGAAGCCGAGTGACGTCACCCTCGTTAAACCTCGTTAATTAAGGAAGAGGTGTCCTACCTGTAGTATTGAAATCCCTGAGACACGTGCAGAGGAGGCATCGCCCCAAAGCCCTGTCCACTCTGCATCATAGGGCTTCTTCTACGGGCTTAGGGCTAGGCATCACACGTGCTCATCATCGCGCACTCACTCGGGACCATACAACCAACGGACCTAACCCTGGCTCCTTCACTACTTCAGTCGGCGGTGGAGAAAGGGAAACGGAAGCAGCAGCGCGTGTGGCCGCCAGACGTCGCTGCCGGAGAATAGGGAAGAAGAGATTGTGAGAGCACGTGAGCAGCATCAAAGAGAGAGATGGAGGGAGAGACAGAAGGAGAAGGCGATTGGCGGAGGCGAGATGACGTCGAGCGAGCGTCCCGGGATGACGTCACCCTACCTCACTCTCGCTCGCTGCATTTGCATGCGCCGCCACATGTCCACCACTACCACCATTATTACGCTATTTAAAGCGCCACTTCCGCTTTTTTTTATTTTTTCTACTAAATTCGGACAACAATTTAGTACAAACTTTAACTGCGATGCTTATTGCTGGAGCCTGAAGGGGTGACCTTAGGAGGGGAGGTGACGCAGACACAGGGCCCCAAGCCCTTTCCAAAGTGTAACTTACAGTAAACGAGGTATTTTTTGTAACGTCAACAGAACGAGCTAAAGGGAAACTTTTCGTAAAAAGTTCGTTCAAGTGATCATTTCAGCAAAAGCTTCGCTATACTGAGACAATGAACACAGAGTTTTTCTGTAAAAGCATCATTTCGTTGTAACGAATATTTCCCACTAGTAATGACAATAATTTTGCCCTTATGAAAATTTCGTTGATATAAAAAAAAATTCTTTATAACGAGAATTTCGATAATATAAAAATATTCGTTATACATGTAGCAAGAATTTGGAAAAAATAAATTTTCGTTACATGCTTAGAATTTTAAACAACAATAATTTATTTTAATTTCGTTATAATAAAATATCTTTCTACAAAAAAATTCGTTATAACAAAACTTCATAGAAATAGGAATTTTAAGAATAAAAAATTTCGTTGCAGCGGGGGACATTTATTGCATCGTGAATTTCGTTAAAACGAACATTTCGTCGTACTAATAATTTCGTTTAAAAAAATTATATTATAGTTTAGTGAACACGCGCTCAATGTTAAATCGGCGTAACTTCATCTGGCGGCGGCCATTTTGATGAGCGGCTGACGTCATCAAAGCGTGGCTGCGGAGGATTAATCACGCGCGGTACGTGCGACACCTGGCGTCGGTTGAGGTGACTGTAGGTAGTGGTTGGAGTGGGATGGAGGGGGGGGGGAGAGAACCGGAAGCAGCTAATCTGCGCCTTACTCTTCTGCTCACGCGCCGCTCATCTCTCTCCTCAACCCTCCCCCACCCGCTGACCCCTGGATGACCCCCGATCCAGCCGAGGTCATTGTCATCGAAGGAGATGAGAATGACGAATGGCGTTTTAATAAGCGCGCAGCTCACCTCTGACCCCCAGCGCACCTGACGGGGTCACCTCCGCCCCCTACCCTCTCCCCCTCACCACACGCCTCACGCGCAGGCGGAAGCACCTCCCTGCGGTACTATATGGCTGGGGCTTAAGTAGCGCCCCGGGGCGGAACGAGGGGTCAACAGCCACCGATGCACGCTGAACGGAAAAAAAAAAAAGGTAAACAGAGTGAACGTCGGTATAACGAAAGTCAGTCGAATTCAAAATTCTCGGAACAACGAAATCAAAAGCGTATTGAATTAACATTAAAGCCCCGGAGCGCATAGATACAGGGGTGCGCATGAATGCCATCATTTAAATAATTGATTCGGCCCCGGGGCGCCCATCGTCTTGGCCCCTGTAATAATAGCTTCTCTCTCCCTCCCTCAGAGGTTTAATTGGCTTTTGTTTCGCACTGACCGTCGTCCACTTTGAGCGGACAGCTCTCCGGGGACAGTGGCGGGGAGTGAGCAATCAAATGTCATCTTTCGCACGCACTTAATTACAACTTCTTCTCGTCTTACTCTACGCTAGGTGGCGCTGCTTAATCACGCTTTTATAGCCAAAGGGAAGATGGCTTCATTAAGATAACAATCGTCATCATACTGCCGGCTGACCAATACAATTACGCTACATTACTCCAGCTGGCGACTAAAACTTTTACGTGTCCGGCGACTAAAATTATTCCAATGTCTGGCGACTAAAAATTAACTTTGTGGCAACTAAAATTTAACTTTCTGGCGACTAAAATTATTTCAGTGTCTGGCGACTAAAAAGGCAACTTTTGGCGACAAAACTGCACTCTGGGGGAGTAAAATTACATCCCCTGGCGACTAACCTAAAACATTTGACGAAAAAAGATGAAAATACACAGATTTAAATCAACGGGCGACTAAAATTTTTACAATGCAATTAAAAAACTGGCGACTAAAATTTTTACATTGCAATTAAAAAACTGGCGACTACAATTTACGTTAAAAAAGATAAACTGGCGACTAAGGTTCACGTCAAAAAAAATAATAAATAAATTAACTGGCGACTAAAGTTTAAATGAGAAAATAACAATAATTATCGACTGAAGGATTATTATAGACAAAAATTAATTGAATACAAAATTAATTAATTTTTAATTAAAAGATAAATTAAGAGTGTCTAAAATGTCCAACGTTTTCCGTAGAAAATAAATGAAAATCGTCAGAGAAAAAACTTCTTTTTTTTTTCAATCTCCATAAAATTAAGTAAATGGCCGATGACATTTTCGATTGTTTTAATAGCGACGTATGCTGGTAGCCATAAAGCGACACCAGGGGGCGTATAGGGGGAGGGAAGGGAAGACAGGAAGAGAAGGCAGTAGAAGGTAGCTCCACCCACACCCACACATGAGATGTGGTCAAATGAGAGGAATCATTAAAAGCTATAAAGAGAGAGAAGGAATGTTCTTCCATTAACAGCTTCCTCCCTCTCTCTCTCTCTCTGCTAAGGTATTAGATAGAGAGGGTGGGGTTTATCTATGGCAATCTTCTATGGGATGTTATCTACTGCGAAATTACCTAGTTCAATACAAACAATAATAATTATCAAAATAATGAAGAATTTCATCGATAACTTATAAAGAATTCCTGCTACTTTATGAACATACTTTTACCTAACATTAAATTTCGCTTGAACGAGGAGGACGTTCAAGATTTGATGCGTGTAAGTCTCCTTAATTGCTAAAAATTTAAAGATATTTTATGAGCAGCCCTTAATTAATTTCCCGTTTAAAATTAAAGAATGTTCAAACAAATTTTGATTTTTCGTGTCAATAAAATGGGGTTTTTTTTATTTCTACTTTGTGGACAACCCTTCCATAACGTTAGCTTTCAACGTGAAAATAGGGAAGTTCAAATTGTACCAAGCATTTTGCTTCTTCACATCAGAAAACTTTGGGAACACGAGAATTTAATCCAATTAAATTTTCATTTTGTCTAATCAAAATTTTAATTTTTAAATTTAAAAAAAAAAAAAAATTTAATTTGGCGCTAATTATAATCAATCGCTTAATTAAAATGAGCATAACTTAGCATAAAGTAGGCGGAGTTTCAGTCCTGTTTTTTTTTTTTTTTTATTAAAGCTGAGTGGGTGGAAGAGAGAGGTGGGTGGGTAAACAACTTCCGCCTTTGATTTGCACTTGCGCTCAGATAACGTTATCTCAATGTCCACTTTTTTTTTATTATTGTTTTTATTAGTTTATTATTATTATTATTATTTTTTTTTTTTGGTCCTTGGGATTAAATTCCTTTCTCAAAACACAACAAAAATCTTGTATCATTTTTTTTTTATCTCAATATTAAAACTGGAAAAGAGGACGGGAAAGTGGGTGGTGACGTCATCGAATCTTCTGCCGCCCTCAAACGCAAACTTTCCATTCAATCGAGAAGGTCAGTCTTGACCCCTCACCCTTCCACCATTTGCTGCGGAAGGGTTGCCACACTGCCTCATCACAATAATTCTTAATTTTCTTAATTAAAAAAAAAAAAATGCAAAAAAAAAACCGTTTTTGGCTCTTTTTCGGATTTCCTAACTGAAATCTTGAGTTCACCCTGTACGCTCAGCTGCTAGCAGCGCAGCGCTATATCACGCTCAGCTATCAAAATCTTATCGCTGTAAGTATCGATGTTTAGTATCGAAACATCAAAAAAAAAATTTAATTATTGTTTTATATTAGGTGCTTGTTCGTTTGATGGCCACAATTTGTACTATTTGTTTAACTGATAATCGATGACACTCCCGAATATAAAATATTGCGTCTACCGTATATAATAATTATATAGCGATAAACAAAAGTGTACACGTGGCTAGTAGAATAGATTATCGCCTCAATATTAGATTTCGGCCACAAAACGAACAAGTGCCAAATATTAATATTTACGTCACTTTTTCTTTCCATATTTTTCCATTAAAAAAAGGTTTGAGTGGTAGCGCGCCATCTGTTCGTGGAGCAACGCCACCTAGCGGCTGATTCACGCAACACATGTTTTTCCTTCTCTTTTTGAATGGTATCATCGATATTACGTCACTTCGAAATGCATTTTTAAAAACAGGTCTAATACAATAAGTCTTATTGGACTAAACCTCCTTTACAAACGAAATCCGAAGTGACAGCACTGACTCGGTCATTTTACGTTAAGACTCACAAAATGTATTCGTTTTCATCGCTAAATTCACGTATTTTAAACCGTATTTTCTCGATTAAATAATATTACCACGTCATCTCACATAAAAACAGCTGATAGCCTCTTAACTCAAATCTTCTACATTCGAATTCGCCGCCAACTGTTAAGAGGTAATCGCATCAAAGTTGCCGCGAATGACCACTAGATGGCCGAGAGAAGAAATGAGCTATTCAGTTTCACATTCGAATTCGCCGCTAATTGTTACGAATTTCACGTCCAAGTTGCAGCGAACGATCACTAGATGGCCAAGCGATAAAATGAAGCGGCGGTACGAATAAAATCAAACGCTGCTTTAAAGCGAACATAGGCTACAGTAACTCGCCATTTTGTTTCTAATCAAAATGACAAAATATGCCACGTAAAACATTAATAAAATTCTACTAATTAAAATTAACAAAACGCAGAAAATTCCAAAAACACTAAAAAAAAATATTTGCGCTAATATTATTCTCAACGTAAATAAATTATAATACAGTACAAAATTCAACAAAATGGCTGCTGCTTCCAGCCTAACACCACCCACGATTTTACCACTCACTGTATTAGGCAAGAAAAACATTTTCTTTGGAACAACTTTTCGCTTCTAAAATTTGTAGTGAAAATAACAACACAAACAATAATACTGCATTGATTAACAATAATATTATAACCTAAAAACAACCCTACATTTTGAAAGCAATTAATGAGGTGAAGCGAAGAGAGAATTGAACGCCCGTCTACTCCGCTACTACATGTACCTTCTGTAGCGTAAACTTATTGACGCGGCTGGCAAATTGCCTACCGGTGCTAATAAAAATAATAATTGGACGGCCACCTTCATGTCCAACACGTTGAAGAATAAATAAAACAAAATGTTGTGTAAATGTACTTACTGGATGGTTGACTGGGTTCGAATCTATCGCTGCCTCTACACAAGAGCCCGACATTTTGCTGCTGCTCGGACTCCCCCACATTATCAACTTTTCCAGGAACCAATTGAAAAGCTGCGAATAACTTTTACTTCTTCAGCGATGATTTCAGGCGAAACTTGAAAGTTCCAGCGGCTTTTCCACACTATCAGTCAGCTTAATCCCATAAGAAACCCAGAGAGAGATACAACGATTGCACTCCTTTACTTAGTTGATGACGTCAGACGCGTAATGTTCAAGTGTTACGTCATAGCTACGTAACTGCATCTGGTGCTATAAAATTTTTTTTAAAAAAAGGTTTCAATTAATAATTATAGTTAGTACATATAAATACATTATCAAATTAAAAAATTTAAGTATAAAATATTTTTCAAAAAAAAAAAAAAAATGTTGCGGCAATAGTTCAATGACGATAATTATCGAAATTCAAAAATTTCCGATTTTATTTCAATTCGAATTCACCGCCAATTACGCCTCTTAAATCTCGTAGCAGCAAAGTTACAGAGAACGATCGCTAGGCGGCGCGGCTACAAAAAGCAATCAGTTGTTCCTCGCAATCGCTGACTGAAAGCGGAAAAAACGACACCAAGCGCGAAGCATTCGCCATTTCATTTTACATAACATAAACCGTTAAAAAATTAAACGAGCGGAAATAAAATTGCATTAAATATCGTAATGAAATGTACTCGCTACACATATAATTATAATAATAATTGACGCTCGAAATTAAGCTATAAATCGCAGTAAATGTACCCTCTTAATTAGTAAGGAAACGGTAAACAAAATGGCAGACTTTTAAGCTTAGCACCAACTCGAGCCTATCATTCGTCACGAATTATTGTATTCGTTTCTGCGATTAGCGATCAATAATAAAAACAATATTCTAATAACAATTACAGTACACTAATAATTGTAAAAGATTAAGACAAACCTATCATAATAACAATACTGTATTTGTATACCTCTCGGACCTCTCCTTGTTGTTTTGAGGCGTCGAGTCTTTTGGTCTCATCTCGCCATAAACATCCGACATCTCCAGTATGTCGAGCGATTAATTCGTAATTAACGCTGCACCTAATTAGTCGAGGGCGTTCATCAACTTCAACACGATTGTCCCACATAAAACTTTGAAAGTAAAACGTCCCATTGTAAAACCATAGGTAAAACTACACACGCACACCATTCGATCAGCAGCCATTTGCAGTTTTGTACTGGGTGCGAGGGATGACGTAACGAACACGTAACGCGGAAACTACAGCAGATAACTGTGACGTAGCACTAATAATAAATGTAAATAATATTTAAAAAATTACTATTCAAAATAATCTTAAAAACAACACATCTTGAAATACAGTACAGTATTAAAAAAGGGATTGTTTTTTTGACCTGTATGACGTCATTAAAGCGCATTTTTGACGGTGGCTGCGAAGGGGCATTTCGAATAATGAATTGAGTCACTTTTTTTTACTTGAATTTCTTAATGTTTATTAGTTGGATTATAATTTTAAATATTTGAGACAAAGTGTAATAATAATAATACTGTAGAAGAAAAAGAAAAAATGGTTATTTTACTTGTGAGTGGAAGTTAGAACTTAAGGTCGGCAGCGCCGTATTTGTTGTCTTCCAGCAAATACTCGTTGAATGACGTCACTTTGGTTAAAAACATTTCTAGAAAACAATCTTCTAGTAAATTAAAAATTTCTAATATTTTGATTTTTTAACCTTCGTGACGGGAAATGGGCCCTGCAGAGCCACCGTACTCCGTCGGAAGTAGCTTCGAGGACACCATTGAGCCGATAGAAGACAGGTCGGAGCCGAAACAATGGAGCTATAAGCCACACATCAATCAATGTTTTATTTGATTATGAAACTGAAGCCTACCTTGTCCTTGAGATGCTGAGGAAAGAAAAATTTGACAAAGTTACACGCGGTTAAAACAATTGGAGTGCAATTGATGAAGATGAGGGCCTTCACTTTAAGCGGAAGTGAGCTCTAGAAACATAAAAACTTAATTCAAAATTTACGAGACTTTTTTTAATGAACCATAGTCCTTACTAGAAAAGCGTCGGTCACTTTTTTGGCAAATGGCGGCCAAAGGAAACGCCGGATGAACCAAGAAGGACAATTGCTAACGTCGAAGACCGCCACTACTCCATTCATCTGGCAAGTGGGCATGCGCACAGTTACTTCCGCTACGATGGACGAAAGACGTAAGATGTCGTTGAGGAGAGAAGGATCGTCGCTTATCCTATGAACACATTTTGATTGATACATGTGACGTCACCATTCAATGACCTTACTTCGAAGCTCTGAATAGGAAAACGGCCGGAAGTTCCGGATTTTCCTCTTGCAAAGTAATCACTAGACTAAATAAAGATCATAAGAAAGATTTGGAACAGACAGAAAACACTTCATAGCCGTTTCTTATGAATAATCAAACCTAAAGTGATTGCTTATGCTCATCTAAAATTATTTTCATTTCTCTTTTACATAGAGAAAAGTAAACACTAAACTACCTTTATCCAGTGATGCAGGGGAGGACACCTGCTGCTTAGTGTCTCCTCCCCCCCCCCCCCAATGGGCTCCCCTTCCTGGCCCTCGCTATGCTTATAAGCAAACACTTAAATTTTTACTTATTTTATGGAAGACGACAATGAATTAATTGTTTCTTAATTTTAAATACTCACTTTGCTCTGAGAAGGTTTTGCACTCCCGGGTGTCCTATATCTCGGTTAGCCCACCATTCGGGGTACATGGTCCTCTTCTGGTAATAGTGCCCTATGGTTTTCTTAGTCAGTGGAAGGTCAAAGTCGCAGGAGCGCAGAAAAAGGATGAGGAAATCCGAATCTAAACACAATATTACACGCAATTAGACTCACACTTTTAATAGAAGCGGCTCTGGTTCACCTGTCCTCCCCGTCCACTCCTTCTGCTCTTCCACCCACTCCTTCAGCTCATTCTCACAGTTAAACGTGTCCGACATCATCGCTGGTTGCACTACATTAGAAGTTGAAAGCTAAAAATGAACAGGCTGAATGTTACAGCGAACGAAGTTGCTTTGTTTGATCTAAGTAAAATAAAAAACAATCGACTGCTGTTGCTTCGATGGCGAGACAAATAATAATTTATTGCCTCATCAGGTGTTCCATTACCAAGGTATTTCCAGAGGCAATGGAAATAATAATGGGTATGGCTTAACAAGGACAACCAGCTCAGTGAAAAATGAAAAGTTATTTTTAAACACAGTAGGCCTACATGAGAAACAAGCAACAGTCGGGGGGGAGGGGTAACTATGACGCAACATCAGTCTATGACACAACAATAATCTGCCAAACATTTGGCGACATATTTTAAATAATAAAAACTCCTCTAAATTTGTCTATAATGAACTTAAATACAAATTATTTGAAAACTACCAATGAAAATAATCCAAAAAACAACTTCTTAAATATTATAAAATGTATTGTTTTTTAAACTTCTATGGCGTTAGAATGGCGTTACAACCATGAATACCATTCTAGATGAAGATATAGAAATATGGAAGAATTGTCGGAAACTGAAGAATCAGACTGTAAGAATAGAAAAAATATTTGTTCGTTTAACATATTTTTTTAATAATTGTCGTATAATCCGTATTGTCGTCTAAAGCCCAATTATTATTATTCTACTTGTGGTTTGGGGTTAAAGGTCGGCAGCGCCGTATTTGTTGTCTTCCAGCAAATACTCGTTGAATGACGTCACTTTGGCCAAAAACATTTCTAGAAAACAATTTTCTAGTAAATTAAAAATTTCTAATATTTTGATTTTTTAACCTTCGTGACGAGAGATGGGCCCTGCAGAGCCACCGTACTCTGTCGGAAGTAGTTCCAAGGGAACCACTGAGCCGATGGAAGATAGGTCGGAGCCAAAGCAATGGAGCTATAAACCATACATCAATTGATCAGTATTTTATATGATATATCATTAGTAAACATCACGTTTTCCTTGAGATGCTGAGGAAGGAAGAACTTGACAACGGTCAAAACGGCTAAAATAATTGGCGTGCAGTTGACGTATACAAGGCCCTTCACTTTTAAGGGCAGTGAATTCTATGAACGCAAAAATTAATTCAAATTCTACGAGACTTCTTTTATTGAACCATAGTCCTTACCAGAAAAGCGTAGATCACTCTTTTGGCAAATGGCGGCCAAGCGAAACGCCGGATGAACCACGAGGGACAATTGCTAGTGTCCAGGACCATAACTCCTCCGTTCAACTGGGCGGTGGGCATGCGCACAGCTACTTCCGCTACTATGGTGTAAGTCTTAAAGATGTCATTGAGGAGAGAAGGATCGTCGCTTATCCTATAAACACCGTTTGATTAATACATGTGACGTCACCAGCGCATATCAAACAAACTTTGAAGCTCTGAATATGGCGAGAGCCGGAAGTTCCAAGTTTTCCACTTGCATTACAATCACGACGCTAAACAATAATATTGCTCAACTATTAAAACATTTCGCAGACTTTGCTTAAGAATAAGCGAACTTTAAGTGATTGCTTAATATGTTAATTTACAATTCATTTATGATTTGCCTAAAGTTTATGTTATAAGCAAACACTTAAGCGCTCACTTCTTGATTTACGAATTCTTAAATTTTAATAGGTTTTTTTTTTCATTTTAAATACTCACTTTGATCTGAGAACTTTTTGCACGCCCGGATGTCCTATATCTCGATTGGCCCACCACTCGGGGTACATGGTCCTCTTCTGGTAATAGTGCCCTATGGTCTTCTTGGTCAGTGGGAGGTCAAAGTCGCAGGAGCGCAGAAAAAGGATGAGGAAATCCGAATCTAAACACAACATTATACGCAATAAGACTTTTAATTGAAGCGGCTGTTGTTCACCTGTCCTCCCCGTCCACTCCTCCTGCCCCTCCACCCACTCCTTCAGCTCCTTCTCACAGTCCACACTCATTACGTCCGACATCTTCACTGGCTTTGCATCGGTAGATTTGAGGGCGTTGTTGCTGAGGAAAATTAAACCGCTAATGTTAAAGCAAACCAGTATTTTCTCTCTGGATTGACAGCTGTTGATTGCGAGTGCAGATGATGAAATAGTACTATGTCTGGTGAAAATGGAGAAACAGCTCCGTCAATTTGATTATACAGGTGGCGCAGCATCAGCTTAAATTTCCGAAATAAATTTTAAAACAAATTATTTAAAAGTTGCCTGTGTGGGTGTATTCAAACGCATTTTTTAATGGTGACTGTTCAAAAAAAAAAAAAAACACTTGCACAGTTTTTTAATTTACTTCCTTAACGTTTATTCAAATTGCAATTACTATTTGTTAAGGACAATTGTTATTCTACTTGTGGTTTGATGCCACACCTGGAGCGCCGTATTTGTTGTCTTCCAGCAAATACTCGTTGAATGACGTCACTTTGGCCAAAAACATTTCTAGAAAACAATCTTCTAATAAATTAAAAATGTCTAATATTTTGGGTTTATAACCTTCGTGACGAGAGATGGGCCCCGCAGAGCCACCGTACTCCGTCGGAAGTAGCTCCAAGGGAACCACGGAGCCGATGGAAGACAAGTCGGAGCCGAAGCAATGGAACTATAAGCCATACATCAATCAATGTTTTATTTGATAATGAAACTGAATTTTACATTGTCCTTGAGATGCTGAGGGAAGAAAAATTTGAGAAGGTTCAAAGCGGTTAAAACAATTGGAGTGCAATTGACGAAGATAAAGGCCTTCACTTTCATCGGAAGTGAGCTCTAGAAACATAAAAACTTAATTCAAATTCTTCGAGACTTTTTTTAATGAACCATAGTCCTTACTAGAAAAGAGTGGGTCACTTTTTTGGTAAATGGCGGCCAAAGGAAACGCCGGATGATCCAAGAAGGACAATTGCTAACGTCAGTGACCGCCACTCCTCCATTCCTCTGGCAAGTGGGCATGCGCACAGCTACTTCCGCTACTATGGTATAAGTTTTTAAGATGTCGTTGAGGAGAGAAGGATCGTCGCTTATCCTATGAACACATTTTGATTAATACATGTGACGTCACCATTCAATAACCTTACTTCGAAGCTCTGAACAGGAAAACGGCCGGAAGTTCCGGATTTTCCTCTTGCAAAGTGATCACTAAACTAAACAAGATCACAAGAAAGATTTGGAACAGAAAGAAAACACTTCCTAGCCGTTTCTTATAAATAAGCAAACTTAAAGTGATTGCTTATGCTCATCTAAAATTTGCATTTACCATTTACGAATGGCTTAAGGAAATTCATGTACTTATAAAGAAAAGTAAACACTACCTGTATGCAGTAAAGCAGGGGAAGACACCTGCTCCCTATTGTCTCCCCCCCTCCCCCCCCCTCCTTTCCAGGGCCTTCACTTCCTGGCTCTCGCTATGCTTATAAGCAAACACTTAAAACTTAAACTTATTTCATAGAAGACGACTATGAATTAATTGTTTCTTCATTTTAAATACTCACTTTGATCTGAGAACGTTTTGAACTCCCGGAAGTTCTACATCTCGGTTAGCCCACCACTCGGGGTACATGGTCCTCTTCTGGTAATAGTGATCCATGGTCTTTTTGGTCAGTGGAAGGTCAAAGTCGCAGGAGCGCAGAAACAGGATGAGGAAATCCGAATCTAAACACAATATTACACGCAATTAGACTCACACTTTTAATAGAAGCGGCTCTCGTTCACCTGTCCTCCCCGTCCACTCCCCCTGCCCCTCCACCCACTCCTTCAGCTCCTTCTCACAGTCCACACTCATTACGTCCGACATCTTCACTGGTTACGCTACTTTAGATGTTGAAAGCTGAAAATAAACAGGCTGAATGTTATAGCGAACGAAGTTGCTTTGTTTGATCAAAGTCAAATAAAAAAACAATCG
The DNA here is from genome assembly GCA_034692225.1 of Polydesmus complanatus. Lineage (NCBI taxonomy): Eukaryota > Metazoa > Arthropoda > Diplopoda > Polydesmida > Polydesmidae > Polydesmus > Polydesmus complanatus. Next base: position 35,374 of record JAQGAZ010000770.1, read on the forward strand.
ACTGCTGTTGGTTGGAATGCGAGATAGGTATTAATTTATTTCCTCATCAGGTATTCCATTGCGAGGGTATTCCCAGAGGCAGTGGGAATAATAATTGGTATGGTTTAACGAGAACAACCAGCTCTGTGAAAAATGAAAAGTTATTTTAAAATACAGTTCATGAGAAACAAGTCACAGTCTGTGGAGGCTATGACGTAACATCAGTCTATGACGCAACTATAATCTGCCAACCATTTGGCGACATATTGTATTTTAAATAATAAAAACTCCTCTAAAATGAATTTAAATACAAGTTATTTGAAAATTACCAATGAAAATAATCCAAAAAACAACATTTTAAATATTATAAAATGTATTGATTTTTAGAGCTGTATGACGTCATTCAAGCGCATTTTTGACGGAGGCTGCGAAGAGTCATTTCAAACAATGAATTGAAGCACATTTTTTTTACTTGCATTTATTAATGTTTATTAGTAGAATTATAATTTTAAATATTTGAGGCAATGTGTAATAATAATAAGAATAAAAAAAGTGGTTATTCTACTTGTGAGTGGAGGTTAGAGGTCGGCAGCGCCGTATTTGTTGTCTTCCAGCAAATACTCGTTGAATGACGTCACTTTGGCCAAAAACATTTCTAGAAAACATTCTTCTAGTAAATTAAAAATGTCTAATACCTCTATTTTGGTTCTTTAACCTTCGTGACGAGAGATGGGCCCGGCATAGCCACCGTACTCTGTCGGAAGTAGCTCCAAGGGCACCACTGAGCCGATGGAAGACAGGTCGGAGCCGAAGCAATGGAACTATAAGCCATACATCAATCGATGAGTATTTTATATGATATGTCATTATTAAACTTACCTTTTCCTTGAGATTCTGAGGAAGGAAGAACTTGAAAACGGTCAACACGGCTAAAACAATTGGCGTGCAATTGACGTAGATGAGGCCCTTCACTTTCTACGAGACTTCTTTTAATGAACCATAGACCTTACAAGAAAAGCGTAGATCACTTTTTTGGCAAATGGCGGCCAAGCGAAACGTTTAATGACCCACGAGGGACAATTGCTAGTGTCCAGGACCATAACTCCTCCGTTCAACTGGGCATTTGGCATGCGCACGGCCACGTCCGCTACGATGGTAAAAGTTTTGCAGATGTCGTTGAGGAGAGAAAGATCGTCGCTTATCCTATAAACACATTTTGATTAACACATGTGACGTCACCAGGGCATATAAAACGTACTTTGAAACTCTGCCTATGGCGAGAGCCGGAAGTTCCAAGTTTTCTACTTGCATTATAGTCACGGCGCTAAACAATAATATTGTTTAAGTATTAAAACAATTTTGCTTAATTATAAGCGAACTTTAAGTGATTGCTTAATATGATAATTTACACTTCATTTATGATTTACCTAAAGTTAATGTTATAAGCAAACACTTAAGCGTTCACTTCATGATTTACGAATTCTTAAATTTTAATAGGCTTTTTCTTCATTTTAAATACTCACTTTGATCTGAGAACTTTTTGCACGCCCGGAAGTTCAACATCTCGATTGGCCCACCACTCGGGGTACATGGTCCTCTTCTGGTAATAGTGCTCCATGGTCTTCTTGGTCAGTGGAAGGTCAAAGTCGCAAGAGCGCAGAAAAAGGATGAGGAAATCCGAATCTAAACACAACATTATAAGCAATTAGACTCACACTTTTAATAGAAGCGACTCTCGTTCACCTGTCCTCCCCGTCCACTCCTCCTGCTCCTCAACCCACTCCTTCAGCTCATTCTCACAGTCCAATGTGTCCGAAATCATCTCTGGTTGCACTATGTTAGATGTTGAAAGCTGAAAATGAACAAGCTGAATGTTACAGCGAACGAAGTCGCTTTGTTTGATCTAAGTCAAATAAAAAAACCCATCGACAGCAGTTGTTTGAAATGTGAGACAGGTAATAACTTACTGTCATCATCTTTCATTACGAGGGTATTTCCAGAGGCAGAAGAAAAATAAATAGTATGGCTTAACGAGGACACCCAGCTCTGTGAAAATGGAAAGTTAGTTTACAACACAGTTCATGAGAAACAAGCGACAGCCTGGGAAAACTATGACGCAATATCAGTCTATGACGCAGCAATAATCTGCCAACCATTTGGCGACATATTTTAAATAATAAAAACTTCTCTAAATTTGTCCACAATGAATTTAAATCGGAGTACATAGTCCTCTTCCGGTTGTAGTGCTCCATGGTCTTTGTGGTCAGTGGTCATCCGAATCTATACAAAATGTTATACATAATAAGACTCACAATTTTAATTGAAGAGGCTCCTGTTCACCTGCCCTTCCACCCACTCCTTCAGCTCCTCTTCACTCGCTACACGGCGTTAGATGTCACCAAGTGGGAAACGATAAGCTAAACATTATTATTTTCTGCTCTCAACCGAACGTTGTTTGGTTAAAGTAAATAGTAAACAAGTCACAGCAGTTGACTCGAAGGTTGATTGGATAATTATTATTATTATTCTCTCTTATGTCGCGACCTACTTCCTGGTCCCCGTTTCATAATGAAGTTTTGCTAATATTACTAGTGTTTTGTTCAATGTACTTTGGCTTTAACAATGAAAAAGTAATGCTGACTATTAAGGTCAGAGTACATTGAACAAACACTACCGTAGTAATATTTAGCAAAACCTCATTAAGAAATGGGGCCCAGGTGATGTACTAAGAGTGGCATACGAGGACAAGTATTAGCACTGTCCCTAAAACTGCGCTGTCAAATGAAAAGTTAATTTACGATAGCTCAGAAAGCATTCAGCTTTATTCATTAACTACTTCCATAATTACTTCTCATATTTAATCCTAAAAAAACATTAAATTAAATTTCTTACATTTTATTACTGCGATTATAATATTAATTATTTAAAGCATAATAATTCAAGACAATTGTTATTCTACTTGTGGTTTGGGGTTAAAAATCGGCAGCGCCGTATTTGTTGTCTTCCAGCAAATACTCGTTGAATGACGTCACTTTGGCCAAAAACATTTCTAGAAAATAATCTTCTAGTAAATTAAAAATTTCTAATATTTTGATTTTTGAACCTTCGTGACGAGAGATGGGCCCTGCAGAGCCACCGTACTCTGTTGGAAGTAGCTCCAAGGGAACCACGGAGCCGATGGAAGACAGGTCGGAACCGAAGCAATGGAACTTAATCGTACATCAATCAACAAATTATTAATTAAAATTACCTCAATTGTGCATTTGCCACCAGGAAGCGCCCTGTACACCGCCATGAAGTAGCGCTAAGAGCTGCGCAGGTGACAAAGCACAAAGAAACTGGTAAGCCTTCAATAAAATACTAATTGTGTAACCTACTTTTTCCTTTAGATTGTGGGGCAGGAAAACTTTGAAAGTGGTCAACATGGCCAAAACAATTGGGGTACAATTGATGTATACGAAAGCTTTGATTTTAGCCGGAAGTGAATTCTGACAACAAAAAATAATTAGCGATTCCAATAATAAATAAATCAATAAAAGCAATTTGAATGATTTTACTAGAAAAGTGTTGACCACTTTTTTGGCAAATGGCGGCCAAAGAAAACGCTGGATGATCCAAGAAGGACAATTGCTAGCGTCGATGATCGTCACTCCACCGTTCAACTGGGCCGAGGGCATGCGCACACCCACTTCCGCTATGATGGTAAGGGTTTTGAAGATGTCGTTGAGGAGAGAAGCGTCCAAGCTGAAAACACAATCGTTGGTTAATTAAGCCTACGTAACGTCATATTGAGGTTTACGTTACTTTGCACAAGGTTTGACTATCCCAACTGCTGGAAGTTCCAAGCTGCTCTCTTGCATCACGGTCACTATGCTAAATCACACAACCAAAATATCGGATTAAGTCGGTGAACAAAAGTGGGAACTATAAAATCGTTCGATATTCACAAATAATCGATTACCAGCCCCGAAAATCCCGATTTTTTTAAATTTTAGGGAGTATTTTTTTCTTAGTTTTAAAATTACTCACTTTGCTCTGAGAACTTTTTGCACTCCCGGCAGTCGAACATCTCGATTGGCCCACCACTCGGGGTACATGGTTCTCTTCCGATAGTACAGCTCCATGGTCTTCTTGGTCAATGGAAGGTCAAAGTCGCAAGAACGAAGGAAAAGCAGGAGAAAGTCGGAATCTAAACGCAATTTCTACGGGGTGAAAAAGCTCAAAAGAACCAAACTCATAATAACTGCACCTGTTCTGCCCTTGAACGTCTTCCGCTGCTGCCCCACCCACTCGCTCAGCTCCCACTCCTTATCCTTGCAGTCTCCATTCACAAACGACATCTTCTATTTTCAATAATAATTGATTTTGAACACGCGAAATGGACTGTTTTTGCCACGTTCGATCGGTGTGAAAAACTTAAAATAACGAAATTTTTATTATTTGCTCTAAATCGAAACAGCTTTGTTTGAGCTTTGAAATAAAAACATAGCAAATAAAAGTCACCCATGCGCACTCACAACACCTGTCATGTCATCAGTCGGGATTGCGAAGCAAAATACATGTATAGGTTTAACAAAATTATTTTATTAGTATTTTAAAAAAGTTTTAGTTAGTAATATTATTATTCATGTACAGTATTAGCATAATTTTCAGTTGGATACACAAAACTCGCGCTCCATCGAAGGTTGCCTCAAACCACCGCTAGATGGCACGCAACTTTTTAAAATATTCTGATTGTTCAAACCCAAGCTCCCAGATTTTTTTGTTTATTTTTTATAAATTAAATTTGAACTTCCGGTACATATACTTGTGTAGTTGAAAGTCAAATAAAATATTTTAATAATTGTAAGTAATTCAGAGCGCATTTTAAACTCGCGCTCCATCGAAGGTTGCCTCGAACAACCGCTAGATGGAACTCGCCCGTTAAAAGAATTCTCCTGGTTCAAGACCTGGCTAAGCAAATTTTTTTTTTTTTTTTAAATTAAATTTGAATTTCCGGTACATACAATTAAAAGTCAAATAAAATTATTTCATATTTTTTTGAGTAGAATATTTCGTGCTGAACGTATCTTACGTAATTGCATTGCTTTCTACACTAAACTCATGTTCGCTTTGAATCTTTTCTATTTTTTATTATTACATGTACACTGTATTATTACTAACGGTACTTTAGAAGGAATTTAAAGATTCAAAGCGAATTTTAATTTTTTTCTAGCTATTCTTTTTTTTTTTTTCAGTTTTAATTGTTTTAAAAAAAAATTAATTACCGTAGTAGAATTTTGTTTTTTACACTTGTGAAGAGAAGAGGATTTCAAGGATGAGAAAGATTAGAAGGGAGGGGGGTGTGGATATATTACCCTAATTAACTAAATTTTTTTCTCTTTCTCCCTAAATGTACATAATGTTGAGTGGCGTTTTATGTGGAACACATTTAAGAGGTCACTTATTTTTCCTCCTTCTATTTATACAATGGAATTTTTTTTCTTTTTTTTTGAAAAGAGGTTGTTTTAAGTCAAAATTATTTTTTCTTTAAGAGAGGTATTTTTTGTGTGTACATAATAATATAAGGTGAATACAAAGGGAGTTGTTTCCTTCTTCCTGCTGACCTCATCCTCCTCTGCTGCTGACCTCCACCTTGACCTCCGCGAGTGACCCTGCGAGTGAGGAGGCCGAGTGACACGCACTGGACAGGTGAACCACTTTTACAATTCGCTCAGCAGGTCGCTCCTCCAAATAACACTCATTTCAATATTAATTAAGTAGAATTCAATTAAAATAAATCTCAAATGTCGGTGGAACGAATTTATAATGGGACAAATATTATTTTATATTTCGGTTGAATATTTTTAATTACTCGAAATTAATTTACTCACCCGGAAGTGACATAATAATATTATTCTTTCTTGTAAGATTCAAGCAAAAATTTTAATCGAGATTTGTTTTAATAATAAAATAGCAATATTATTGAATACCGTAGTGGAAATACAGTACAATAATTACTGTATTGTACTGTAATAATAAAAGGCTGAAAGTACCATATTTAAAAATTGGACTTTTTTTTCGTTAAAAAGGTTGTGTGCATTGTGGCCTACATCAACCTAAAAAAATGCAAGTGCCATCCACTTTAGTTTAGTGCATAAATTGCCCGCAAAGTGGCCCGCGAGATGATTCTTCAGCTGTCCACCTAACAAGGTGTTCAAATGATACTTATTTTTAAAAATTATAATTTTTTTTTCAATATTTCGTTTTACAAATATCCGGCTTTTAAGAATAATTTGTTTTGTACCATTTTAAAGACGGCAAATACCTGAGAAAAATGGTTTTATTAAGTGAAATTAATAAACTTTTTGTCAGCAATTAAAAACTCGTTTTTCTTGAAATTTACCAATTGGTACTTTCATCCTATTTTATTTCTACATTTTCTCAACAACGCTGCATTGAAAAACAAATCATTTCACAGAATTTCGGTAAAGTGGTATTTTGCAATACCAAAAAATATACATTTTTTTTTCTTGTTTAGGAAAATAATATTTGAAGAAATCTTCATTTCGCTACATTGAAGTTTTTTACTAATTTAATGGACTGAGAGCGAACATTAATTTTAGTTTGGCTGTTAAACGTAGTTCGTTAAATAGACATTTCTCTCCCCCCCTGGTGACGTCAGCGGATGAATTTCAAGGCCAAAGTGAGTAATGAATTTGATACGTAAGGTAAGCAACGTAACGTAACCGTTAATGGAGCGGAGAAGAGGAAACGAAGAAGATCCTTGTTCACCCCCTGCCAACCCCCTCCCTCTCTCTTAATCCCCCTCATGAGGAAGTGGCCCTTTGACCCACATACGAAAGGAAGAGAAAGGTCAGTCCTGCCACCCACCCATTCAGGAGGAGAGCCGCGCTGACCACCCTCCTGACGTCATTTGTTTACTTTTTTTCCTACAAATTCCGGGCCAATTTTTTTTTTTTTTTTGGGTGAATGGAGTTAGTTGCGTATTTCACCGTTAGAGGCACTTTTAACGTTAATTACGCTATTTGGATGATTTTTGCATGGAGAAAAATAAAAATGCAAAACGGGTTAAGTCGCACTGTGTGTTTTTTCTTATGGGGAAACAACAGGGAAACGCGTGGCTGAGCCTGTTAATTACAACTGATGTTTTTTTTAAGACGTTTTCACACTTTATATTTGCAGTTGAATCGAAAAAGAAGAAGGCGGGGCTTAAAATTCCTTTTAATGAATTAATTAGGTTAATTACAGCAAAGTTTATTTATTTATTTTTGAAAAAAGAGTTTTGAGTTACTGTAATGATAAAAATAAACTTGTTTCCATCTCCCACAAAACCATCAATTTCAATGATTTTCCTTATTATATGCAAAATGAGAAAATGACGCCTTAAAAAATGTAAACAATACATTTTCCTATCAAAATTAAAGTTAATTTTTTTTTTTTGCTTGCTATATTCTTATGACGTCATTATAATTATAGTTATGATAAGATAAGAATTGTATGGAGAAAAATTGGATGCAAAGGAAACTTCAGAGGCAAAAGCAACTAAGCTCGAGGCTGACGCTGCGTGGCTTAAGCACTTTTGCCTCGCAACTCTCCTTTTCACTTATTGACTACGCAAACTATTAAACTAAAAAAAAAGTAAATAATAATTATTACCGGGTAAAATGCAGTAGAGTGCTAATAAGAGTACATGTACGCTAAACGGGCAAAGTCTATTAATTCAGTTGAGTTCGGTTTTTTCCCCTCCACCCTGTCAACAAAAATCATAAAAATTCTATGAAAAAAAAAATGCGTTTGTTTACATCTTTGATGCTTTTCCAACTTGGTCTATTTTAATGCACATTCCATTCAAAATGACTAAGTCCACTTAGAAAATGGCTCAATATCGGAATTGATTTCAGTAAAATTAACACAATTTTTTTAAGTGTTGCACATGTAAATGAAAATATGACTTTTCAACCTTAAAAAGAGTGAAAAGGAGGACAGCGAAACCCTGTTTCCGGGATGAGAGGGCTGGAGGCAGTGTTAGGAGACGAGCGAGTGGAATCAACGCCTCGTGGAATGCGAATCCCGTTAGAATTATCCAGGAAGAGCCGAGTAGGAAGTGGACAGGTAGGGCGCCCCGGGACATCTCAATTCACCTGCAACTCGAGTAAAGTGGTCAGTGAGGTCACGCCAATTACTCCTAGTCTCTCTCTCTTCGTCGCCTGCTTGACCTCCATCTCTCTCTTATTCAGAGCGATTGTTTTCGACCGAATATTTCTAGCTCTCTTCTCCTCAACATCTAAGAGAGAGGAATTTCACGCGTCCCGGAACTCCCTCCCCCTTTTAACTCCACCCTTCTTTTACTACCTCAAGCAGCGTCCGAACAATTCATTAATAATAAATTTCTCAGCTTGATTCAGAAAATTATTATTAGATTTTTCTCAAGATAATAATAAACACAATGCGTTCAAAAAGTCATAGTGCACTTCTAAATGGCTAATGAAAGACGCACTGCGAAACGACTTTTTGAACGCCCTGCACTTTCACAAACATTTCACCTCAACAGCACAAATATATTTATAACTATTTTTTCGTATCATTATAACGAAATTAAGGATTTTTATTATTTTTTTTTTTGGTTCAAAGGCAAATTTATAGGTGTAAAAAAAATCAAGCTCGGATTTCGTTATAACGAAAATTCACAGAAATTACATGTATTTTTGTTACTCCCTTAAAAACTAAGTTTTTCAGTTTTAAAAATAAGAAAATCAAAATGGGTCATTTGACTTGCTAATTAATAAAACGAAAAACCTATTTTAAACAAAACATTTTTTTTTGTTGGTGCTCATAACTAGTGTTTGCTAAATCTTTGAGCTATTGTTTTCATCACGCGTCAACCCCCTACCACCCCCCATCCCTTCCACCACTCCCTTCATTCTTGGCGTTCGTTAAAGAGTCAGAGGGTCGACGCGGAGAGGAAGGTCAGGGTCACCCAACCCCACTCAACCCTCCTCTTCACTTCCCCCTATGCAGAGAGAGAGAGAGAATGAGGATTATGAGGGGCAGGAAAAACATTACGTTCTTTTCAGATGTATAACAAAGGATTAAAAATCATATTAAATATTGTACAGGAAAAAAAAAAAACATTTTTACGGACACCGTGTACATAATGAAATTGAAGGAAGATGAGTGAAGAACTGAGAGTAAACAATAGCATTTTATTACAACAATTTTACTATTTTTTTTATGGTTAAAAGTTCGTTATATAATTATGACGTGTGAATTAAGTGACATTCTCTGATCTAATTAAAAAAATTATATTACGAGGAAACTCATCAATTCAACGTCACATTGTTTGCTCTTTTGTTTCCATTGACAATTTTTTGCATTAAAGTTTAATGGGAATTATTTTCATTCTAATTTCTAGTAAAGAGATCGCTAAGAATTTCGTTATACTGAATTATTAGTGAAAATTTAACTCAACTAAAAATTTCGTTCACACTGAAAACTTTGTTCTACTGAATACTGAACATTTCAATTTGATGAAAACTTCGTTCTACTGAATACTGAAAATTTCGCTGTAACGAAAATTTAAGAAAACACACTACCGGTACTGTAGCTCCTTTCACTGTTCCGTTGGTTCAACGTGGATGCAGATGGTCCGCTGTTACACTCGAACCTTTTTCATCGCGTGTAAACATATCGTAATTTTCTTAAACAGCTAAAAACAACATTTGGTTAAGAGGTGTTAAAGGCTCCGCACCCCATTCCCCCCCCCCCCCCCCCTCTTCCACCCATCAGGTGTGTGTTCTCTCAGTCAACTGCTAAAAAGTAGAAGGAGATGTTAATAATATTTACCTTCTACTAACTGCTCATTAACTATCAAAACGAGGCTCGTTCATAAACACCGGCTCATCCTACTCGTATGCTTTACTTCTCGAGCGCCCCTTGACTCCCAACAGCACTTTCAATGGACCTTAGAAGGCTGTTCCGAAAATGTAACGAAAAGATGCGTACCTTCAGGAACGAAACACACTTCTCGTTTAAACTTAATTGCTGGGCCAGCAGGAAGGGTTGTTCCGTAAAAATGAGGATAATTTCAAATTTTTCATTGAAATCGCACTCAGAGATGAGATGGATAGATACATGTAGATGGATAGAGAAAAAGCCGTTAAAATTAATTAAGGTTTTTTTAACGACGGAAAAGGTTAATGCGTTTTCCACCGTAATAATATTAATCTATTTCTCCATCTCCGATGAAATTAAATGCGTATGACGTCATCGAACTGGTTCAAAAGTTCGAAATGGCGGCTCTTTTTAATATTATATTTCTGCGTATTACAGTGGCCTATCCTCTAAGCACAGGTCGTGTGGGCAGTTGAGCCACTGTGGCTGCTGCTGCCTTCGCCTAATGTAATTTTTCCGATTGAAACTTTGAATGGAATTTTGTATTTGCGACCGTCGAAGCGCGTCACGTGATCCGCCATTTTAATTATTATAATTAGAACGCGCGTATCGTGATCGATGAGCCGCTCTCGTTCATTAGAATGAACCGTCGTGCTGACCCGGAAACGGAGAAAAAAGAAACACGAAACGGCACGTGACGTCAGGCCGAGCAGTCTACGTCACGAATTCCCACATGTAAACAAAGCGGTCAAAATCGAAGTTTTAAGAGCTCACTTTTGGTCAGTCGCCACATTTTCATTTTTTGCTGAAAATCAATGGCGAGGTTTTAGGCGCCAGCTAAAAGCCTCCGTAGAAAATCAGTGAAGGATTTTATTTGAACGATTCATTTCGATCCGGCTCATTTCCCACTGAACGAGGATAGCAAAAAAAAAAAAATAATAATAATCCTGTTCTTATCCCTGGGCCCCCTCCAGCACTTCCGGCTCATAGAATAACAGAGTGACAAAAAGAATGTCATAAACTTTTTTTTTAACCTTCTTGAGAGAGTTCAACACCGATAACATTTTGAAAATGTCGATTAATTCGGGCCTGCAGATTTTAATATGGGGCCCACACCCTCGCGATGGCAGGGCCGTGCTAAGGGGGGGGCGAAGGGGGCGCAGGCCCCGGGCGCCAACATTTAGGGGCGCTGAATTCGCAAAAT
>JAQGAZ010000771.1:0-46428 GCA_034692225.1 Polydesmus complanatus
GTATTACGTTACGTCATCCATTACGTCTCATCACGTGATCAGATCGCCATTACCGTTTTCGACGAAGAAGCGCTAAAAAGTTTTCTGTCAGTGGAGAAACAATTTTTCTTAATTAAAGTTAACCTTTGAGACAATCAAATCCAATTAAATGAAAGATGGCAGAGTTTTTCCAGCGAGACGACGCAGGATTCGGAAACGACGTAGAAATGCCTCAACAAGTTTTTGACGACGATATATTCGAATTGGTGGAGTATATCAGGCGAGAACACCTGCAAAAATTTTGTACCGATTTAGACCCGAATTTAATTTTCATGCGCTTGGAAGAGTATCAGGGTCATCCCGATCGCGCTAAGTTGGCCATGGACGCTTTGCTTTCTCACACGCCACCGCCGCAGCGACGAAGGGTAAATACCGAAGGCGGGGATTGGGAGATGAGAGACGCGATGAACGACGATGTACATGTACCGAGTCCGGGTACTGCTTCTGACAGCGATCGAGAATTCATTTTCGCCAATTCGCCCGTAAGAATTATTCTAGAAGAAGGTGGGGAAGCCAGTCCCGTCAGAACTATTCCGTTAATAGATTTAGAGTTAATGGACAACACGGAACCGAGCGGCTCAACCTTCGTTGATGTAATCAAAGAACCCGAAATTGATTCGAAAGAGAAAATATTGATCGCGTTACTCGAATGTTTTCCCGACGCCGAATTAAAATATTTAAGAGCTTTAGTTTCTAGAGTTAAGAATTCGCTAGAGTTAAACAGCGAAGTGGAAAAATGGCTAATTCCTGGCAACTACCCCAAACAAATACAACAAGGTAAAACCAAGAAATTGTGAATGAAACGTGTCTCGTTTTAATTTGTATTTTTTTTTTTTTTTAGTAAATAGCGAACCCGATGTTAAACCGAGTACTTCTCATGGACAACGTTCGACGACTCGGGATGAAACGATTTATAATGAGGATACGTTCAATCGTTTATTCGACGAATTTAAAGGTGAAATCAATAATTATTTATGAATTTTGTCAAAGTGTAGTACGATCTCTTTCTCGTTTTTCTTTTTTTCTTCTTTAGAATTCGTAAAAGAAAAGGAAAAGAAGCGCGCAAAGCCAAACGATTTCTTCCCACCTGTCCAGAATGACTACGGGACTTGTCAGTGTTGTTTCGAAGATAAAGTTAAATTCGAAGAGTCCGAGTTCTGCGCGGACGGTAATCATCAATTCTGTCGTACTTGTGTACGAAAACTAGCCGAAGGAGCTGTAGGTACGTAAGCAGGTTTTATTGAGAAAGAATCAGCATAATCTCTTTTTAAAAAAATCCCACAATTTGCTTGAAATCTTCGCAATTGAGTTGAAATAAAATGAATTTCTAAATTTTATTGCGAGCATTTCTCGGGAGGGAATGTGGGTACAGTATATTATATTGTGTGCTATGAATTGATCATTCTTTTTATTTATTTTACGTAGCTCAAAATGTAAATGCATTGAAGTGCATGGCAGCGGACTGTCCGAGTACGTTTTCTGATGAAGCGGCGAAGCGAGTTTTAAAGCCCATTGTTTACGAAAGATGGACCCAAAGGTGTCAACTTAAAGAAGTAAAAATGGCCAATCTTCCCAATTTTAAAACTTGCCCGCACTGCAATTATGGCGCAATCGTCGACAATCTGGGCGAAAAGTTGTTTCATTGCTTGAATTCGGAGTGTAAAAAAGTGACGTGTCTGTAGGTTTCATAAAATTATGTTAAGAAATTGTAGGAAAAATAGGTATTAAAATTTATATAATATTTTTTTTTATTATAGTTTTTGCAGAGGAGAGAATCACATTCCTTTGAAATGTGACGAGGTAAAGAAACCGAAAGAAGTTGCGAGTCGAACTTCTCGAGAAGAAAGATTGGCCTCCGCTTTGATTCGCTCGTGCCCAAAGTGTAACTTACAATTTATTAAAGAAGACGGGTGTAATGTGATGAAGTGCGCTTGCGGACAACTCATGTGCTTCGTTTGCCGCCAGCCCATTCAAAATTACGACCATTTCAGAAATAGCCGGTTTGTTACCTTATCAGTCTTGGTTATTCAAAAAAAAAAAATATTTTTTTTTTGAAGTAGGACCATTCGGATTAAATGATTAATTTTTTTTGTTTTGATTTTAGTTGTTGTTTAGACACCTTTGGGCTAGTATTAGAAGCCATTACGCCAGCAGTATACGAGGCCAAAGAGCCTAAAAGAGAAAGATTGACAGATGATGCCAGTAGTGACGAAATGTCAGGTGATGATAATCTAGAGATTGAAGACGGTGACGATAATCAAAAGATTTTAGACGATGAAGTTGATCGAGAGATTGAAGACGGTAAAGATGATGAAGACAAATGGATACCTACAGAGATAAAGACGGAAGCTTTAAATGCCGATAAAAGTTCTTAATTTCCAAAGCCAAATTTTTTTTTGAAAACCTACAAATGAATAGGTTTAACAATGTGATATTTTCCCTGTGATAATTTTTTCTTTTCTTTTTAAGAAATGTTGTTTAAGATGTGCAATCCGGTAAAGTTTTTTTATTTTATTTAATAGATATTTCATTGAATAAGCCAGTTCAATTATAAGGATAAAAAACTAAATACGTTATTAGTTCCTTTAAAAATGTTATTTACTCTTTTTTTTTTTTTTTTTGCGTTATTTTAACAAAAAAAAAAAAAATCATTCTCTGGTTGCAGTGCCAGGGCCAAGTTGAACATATAATAATACTGGTACCACGTAAAATTTAAATTTGAAGGTTACAAATTTTAAATGAATTGGTTTAGTCAAAAAAAAAATTGTACAATTTTGTTTCTAAGAAATGAAAAAATAAGCAATTAAATAATTGTTGAAGTAATTGAATGGACGGCACCTTTTTTAATACACTACAAATTTTATGCCCTTGTTGATTTACCTACGTTCAGCAAATAATCCTATCTTCAACTTAATATTATTAATTTTTTATTATTTAATAATTATTTAAAATAATATATTTTAATTAATTCTAGCTCGTAAATAAAACTTTTAAAAATTGATTTAAATCGAGGTACATTGTACTTTTCAAATGGAGCGCTTTCGTTCATGACGTCACATAGTACGTTACGGAATATGTCACGTGACACGTCTCATCACGTGATCAGATCGCCATAACAGTTTTTCGATGAAGAAGCGCAATGTCTAAAAAGTTTTCTGTCGGTGAAGGAACTAAGTTTTGCTATTAATCGACGATAAACTTTATGACAATTAAATTCTATTGAATTAAAGATGGCAGAGTTTCTCGAGCGAAACGACGTAGGGTTCGTAAACGACGTAGAAATGAAGGAACAATTTGAATTTGACCCCGACATATTCGAATTGGTGGAGCTTATCAGGCAAAAGCACATTGCTAAATTTAGTAAAGATTTAGACCCGAATTTAATTTTCATGCGTTTGGAAGAGTATCGCGGTCATCCCAGGCGCGGTATGATAGTAATGGAAGCTTTGTTCTCTCACGCACCGCCGCCGCGGCGACGACGAAGGTTAAATACCGACGGCGAGGATTGCGAGATGACAAATGCCAGGAGTTACGATGCACCGAGTCTGAGGACTGCTTCTGGCGGTGATCAAAAATTGAATTGTGCCAATTCACCCGTAACAATTATTCAAGAATACGCTGGGAAAGCCAGTCCGGCCAGAACCATCCTACCGGTAGAGCTAATAGAAGACGATGATCCGAGCGACGTCCCAACCGTCGTGGCGCCAATGATTGATTTAACACAGGAAGAACCCGAAATTGATTCGAAAGAGAAAATGTTGCACTCCTTGCTCGAAGTTTTTCCCGACGCTAATTTAAAGTATTTAAGCGTTATAGTTTCTAACATTAAGAATCCGTGGGAGTTGGATAGCGAAGTGGAAAAATGGTTAATTCCTGGCAACTACCCGAAACAAACACAAGAAGGTAAAACATAAAAACTGTGAATGAAACGTGCTGTAATTTTGATAAATAAAACATTTTTTTAATTTGTAATTTATTTATTTTTAGTCCGGAGTGAACCTGATATTAGCCCGAGTACTTCTCGGGAGCAAAGTTCGACCACTCGCGATGAAGGGTTGTATACGACGAATGCGTTCACTCGATTATTCAGCGAATTTGGAGGTGAAATCAATAATAATTACAGTATTAAATTTTGTTAAAATGCAGTATGATCTCATCTTTTTTTTTTTATAGAATTTATCAAAGAACAGGAAAAGAAGCGCGCAGAGCCAAACAATTTCTTCCCAACAGTCCAGAACGATTACGTGACTTGTCAATGCTGTTTCGAAGAAGAAGTGCAGTTCGACGAATCCGAGTTCTGCAAGGACGGTGATCATCAGTTCTGTCGTACTTGTGTACGAAAACTAGCCGAAGTAGCTGTAGGTACGTAAGCAGGTTTTATTGAGAAAGAATCAAAATAATCTCTTTTTAAAAAATCTCTCAATTTGCTTGAAATCTTCGCAATTGAGTTAAAATAAAATGAATTTTTAAGTTTTATTGCGAGCATTTCTGGGGAGGATATTTTGGGATTACGTGGTTATAATAATTATATTATGTGCTACGAATTGATCGTTCTTTTCCCCCAACTATTTTACGTAGCCCGAAATGTAAGCGTTTTAAAGTGTATGGCGGCGGACTGTCCGAGTACATTTTCTGATAAAGTGGCGAAGCGAGTTTTAAAGCCCATCGTTTACGAAAGGTGGACCCAAAGGTGTCAGTTTAAAGAAGTAAAGATGGCCAACCTTACCAATTTCAAAACTTGTCCGCACTGCGAGTATGGAGCAGTCGTCGATAATCTGAGCGAAAAGTTGTTCTATTGCATGAATTCGGCGTGTAGGAAAGTGACGTGCATGTAGGTTTCATAATCGTTAAGAAGTTGTAGGAGCAAAATTAAGTATTAAAAATATATATTTTTTTTCTTTATAGATCATGCGGAGGTGAGAATCACATTCCTCTGAGATGTCACGAGGTAGAGAAACCGGACGACGTTGTGCGTCGAACTTCTGAAGAAGAAAGAAGGACCAACGATTTGATTCGCTCTTGCCCCAGGTGTAATTTACAAATAATTAAACGAGGCGGATGCAATAGGCTGAAATGCACTTGTGGACAACTCATGTGCTATGTTTGTCGCCAGCCTATTAGAAATTATGACCATTTCGGAGCACGGTATGTTATCCTTAGCAGTCCTGGTTATTCTAAACTTTCTTTTGAAATGAGACCATTCGGATTAAGTAATTATTTTTTTTTTGTTTGATTTTAGATGTCCTTTAAAAAATCTTAGGGCAGGAGCAACCCTTGTCTGTTCCCGTTTATCAGCAAAAAGTCCAAAGTTTAGGAGGGCGGCAGAACAGGCGGCGGCCAATGCGGCAGCGGCGGCGAATACTGATACATCTGGTGACGAAATGTCAGACAGTGAAGATGATGTGGAAGATGAAAATATGGACGATGAGGATGGAGAGGATCACGACGATGAGGATGGAATGGATGACGATGTTCAAGATGATGAAGACGATGAAGGTGATCAAGACGAAGTAGGTAATCAAAGCGATGAAGGTGATCAAAGCGATGAAGGTGATCAAGACGAAGTAGGTAATCAAAGCGATGAAGGTGATCAAGACGAAGTAATTAATCAAAGCGATGAAGGTGATCAAGACGAAGTAATTAATCAAAGCGATGAAGGTGAACAAAACGATGTAGGTGATCGAAACCATGTACCGGTTGATAGTGAAGACGAAGAAGATTATCAATACAGTGAAAATGAGGAAACGAGAGAATACACAATTAGAATGAGAAAGCAGTTAGTGTTCGATTCCGACTAAAAGTCCGTTATTTTCAATTTCAAATTTTCATTTTGAAAATATTTTGTTTTAAGATTAGTATCCGGTGGTTAAGTTTATTTTACAGAACACAATTATATTAGATATATAGTGGTTATAAAGATATTATAAATCTGTGATAAAAAGAAAATACGACTCAAAACTCGGAAGTTTCGAGTGAAAGTCAAATACTTTCTTTGTGATATAAGTTAGATGTAGCCTAGAACCCAGTGTGGTTAAAAATATATGATACTGTGATAAAAAAAAAAAAAAATACGACTCAAAACTTGGAAGTTTCGAGTGAAAGTCAAATTTTTCTTTTATAGCTCTAATGTGATAATTTTGCCATTTTCCATGTGATAATTTAGTTCAAATAGTGGTAATGTACTTTTTTTTGAAGAAGAAGAACTGCTAAAGTTTATTTTGTTAGCTAGTTAGATGAAGAACCCAGTGTGGTTTAAAAGGTGGAAACTGGGATAAAAAGATTACGGTTCAAAACTGGGAAAGTTATCTTTTTATCTCTTAATGTGATAATTTTGTGTTCTCTTCTTTTTTTTTTTTGTGTTATTTTAAACTAAAACCTAACCTAGTCTGGTTGTCTAAAATCTATAGTTCTATATTTAAAATGTGCTGTCCGATAAAGTTTCTTTAATTAGATAATTGTGTGAATGAAGAACTGTGATAAAAAGATTACGCTTAAAAACTCGAAGAAGTTTCGGGTTTAAAAGTATCTTTCAACTCTAAATGTGATAATTTTGTTTACTCTTTTTTTTTTATGGTGTTTTTTTTTTGTTTGCTAAAACCTATTCCGGTTGTTTGTTTGCTGATATTTAATCTATAAAATCTCTTAGTTTATGTACAATACAGTACCATATTTTGTAAAGAAATCTTCATAATATTATATTAAGATAACAAATTGCATGTTTCTTTACGTTCACTTCGAGGATAACTTGAAATACGATATTATACTTTATGCTCAAGAAAAAGTAAAGTTTATTGCAGTTTATTTAAATATTTTTTTTTTCTTATACGAATCAATAATTATTATTAACGGATGACTGGTTCAGTAGAGTTCGGTTTACACTACCGTAGTAAATTAAAAAAAAAAAAGGCAAAAAGTGTTGGATTAACATTTTAACGAGTCGGAACAAAAAAGAAATGTACTTCAAATTCGGCAGTATATTCGCATTTCGATGTTATAATAATAAGGTAAGTTAAAAATTTGCATAGACTGTTGTTGTTGTTCCAATAGAATTTGAGTCATTTAAAAAGTGCGCATACATTTCAAATCTAGTCAATATTTCATTATCAAAGCAAAAAAAATATATATATCAACAAACAATTTTCTTTATAAATTTCATTAATTTGAGAAGAAAAATAAATTCATTACAGTAAAATTACTACATTTCTAAATTTTTGTCAAAAACTATTAACGCGTTAAATGATTTCTTCTTTTTATTAAAATGTTAAAAATAACTACACAATTATAAATTGTCAAATTGAAAAATAACGAAGTTTTTAAATGACCCAATTCGATAACAATTTTCGAAAGAGAGATAATATCACAATAATTAATTTACAAACAACATTCTTAGATTTTTGTTTTTTTTTTAACTAACTTTTTGTTTCTTTTTGATAAATGTTTGCATTCTTATTCTTTCATTTTAGAGAAGGATCAATAACAAAATAATTTTTTTTCTTCTTTCATTCAATATAAATTCCGTAACAAATTCGGATAACGAATTTCTAAATTCTCAAAAAAACAAAAAAAAAAAAAAAAAATGAAGTAAGTTTTTTTAATAATAATAATAATAATTAATTAGTAATGAGCTTCTTTGATGTAACCTTTGATCCTGTTAGGTAACGGTAGATCCTGAATGAGATCGACCCTCGTGTATTGTCTGATAACGAATCTGCATAGATATTGCAAGGATCGCACTTGAGTGAATCTGGAGACGGGCCTGGTGAGTCTGACGGGATACGACGGAGCTCCGGGGATCCTGGCTTTGGAGTAACAGAACACTCCGATCTGCGAATGACTCATCGAGTGCTCTATAAGTTCGACCACGGAAGCGTGACTTTCGGTCTCGGGTTGCACGTAAAAACTAAACATGCCGTTGCAATGTTCGATCCTCGTGTGCAGCGTTTTATCGAACGATCGAAAACTTAAACTGAGTAAATACCGATCGTCGGAACTGTCTCTTACCAAAAACGCGCCGTCGGGTTGTCCGTGCAGTCGTTCTTCGGCTTCGCTCCGAGAAATCGGTCCCCAATACCAACCGTATTTGGCTAAACGATACAACTCCATGGTTAAACTGCGAGGTTGAGGCACATCTCTGTAAAAAATCTCGAAATAATTAGTCGTCGTCGCCGCTTCCACCGCAACTTTGGGCGAATTGTGTGATAAT
Source organism: Polydesmus complanatus (assembly GCA_034692225.1). Classification (NCBI taxonomy): domain Eukaryota; kingdom Metazoa; phylum Arthropoda; class Diplopoda; order Polydesmida; family Polydesmidae; genus Polydesmus; species Polydesmus complanatus. Next base: position 8,243 of record JAQGAZ010000771.1, read on the forward strand.
CGGATCGGCGTGGTTACGGTAACGGGAGCGATACACGCGGACGAAGGCAGTAATTCCGCGACTTTCATCTCGCCACTGCAATCGTTATTTTCACTGATTAAACTTACGCTGGGTTTGCGAAGAATCTCGTTGTTTATTCGTTCGGCGTTGGATTTGCATAAGGGGAAACGGATGGGCGAAGGCATGACGCGACTTTTCACTTTATTACTTTGTCGACTGCTGCTGTTCGAACGTTTTTCCACGTTGATGCTGGGGCTACAGCTGATGTCGGTCTGCGAATGGCTCAAGTCGGAGGAAGAAAAGCCCGCGCTCTCTCGCGGACTCCCCGAACTTCGGCGGTGATTTAAACAAGGCAACTTACGGCTTATTGTTTTCAGAAAACCACTGTTTAATCTTCGAGGAAGACGATAAAACGACTTGCCACCACTTTCTTCCACAAATTCCGAAGGTACTAAAATAAAAAAAAAATTGTTATTCGAAGGGAAATTCAAAACAAAAACATTTTTCAAGGACATAAAACATTTTGTTCGTAAAATTTCTCACGAATTATTATAGTTCAAATTTCGAGGTGTGACTATAGAGGTTCTAAGAATAGAGATGACTTCATAAAAAAAAAATTCCTATGCATATTATAATCCACGTAAATAAAAAAAAAAAGTTTTCAGTTATTATTTTCAAAAATAATTCTGGAAACGTAAATTTTTTTTTAAAGAATGAAAAATGTGTTGGAAAGTAGTGTAAATATTAAAAGTGGTTTTTGGATAAATAAGGAAAGAATGTAAAGGAGAGGGGGAAAAAAAAGCTGACCTCACCTTCGAGAATATCGCCATTTGCGTAATTAGCAGTTATGGCTGCTGCTGCTTCAGACTCCACGCTATTCGGTCCGACTCGAGAATTCATCGCTTTCTTATTATTGCGTTTCATTCTCACGCCAAACTATTTTCCCCGAGCTCATAAGCGTTCGCGCTGATTTACTTTTTCCATCTTCGTCAAAACTTTTCAAAAACTTCTGCGACACAGATGTTTTAATTAACAAACTAATTCGTTCCGCAACCCCTTCACTACGCTCACGGCTAAACTTTGCGCAAACTCCCCCCCCACCTCTCATTTCCAGAGTAAACGCAGCACAAGTAAAAAAATAGTTAACGTAGTTTTTAGTAATTAATTATTTTTACAATTTAATTTAAAAATTATGTAATTTAATTTTATAAATTTTAAGGTTAATTTTAAATTCTTATTATATATAAATGGAAAATATTTCTTTGCTGTATTTAACAGTGACGAATTATCCAAACAAAATGGCGGCGTGTTGACAGTAGAAAGTCTCCGTAAGTTTGTTTATTTTTATACAATACTTTAACTTTAATTACTTTATTTAAACAAATAATTAGCAGTAGCGCACTCTTTTATTACGATGGACGGTGTTGAAATTGGTGTGGATGTTCTGGAAGAAGAATCGAAAACGCTGGACGGGGAATGTAAAGAACTGTCAAGTGCCTATGCGAATTACATGATAGTTGATTTATCGAAAGAGGTGTCAAAAATTAACTTTTTATTTTATTTTTAAACATTTAATAATTTTTTAATAGAGAGCTCAAGTAAATGAATCCACTGACGAATTGTTAACCAAGTTAGAAGAATTTTTAGCCGTTGTCGATTTAGTAAACAAACTTTTTTCTTTTTTTAAACTTTAAAAAAAAACATGAAAAACTTTTTTTTAATACATTTTCTTATGTATACAAAATTAATAAATACGTAATACATTTTTATTTAAATGCTTTTCAGGTACGTTCTGATAGTGTACGCTGCTTAGAACATCTTTTGCCTAAGATCGAAGGAAAATACGAAGAACTTCAAAATGTTTTCGTCAAAGTCGATAAATTAGAGGTAAAATGGAAAATCTCGAACAATCTTATAACAATGAAATTAATTAACATTAAAAAATAAAACTATACGGGTACAGTAAAAATAAAATTTGCATTAGTACAGATCTTGGTGAACAATGCGAAAGAAAAAGTGGAAAAGATGAGCGAATTAGTTTCAGAAGCTGAGAAACGTTTCACTCCGGAAAGTTCCATTTCCAAATTATTAAGTCCGCTGTTTACGGTTTGAAAAAAAAATGAAAACATAAATTTTTAACGTAAAAATTTAAAGGTATTAACATAAATTATTTTTTTTGAATATTCAGAGACGAGATAACTCGAGGAATGCGAGATCACGAGAACAATCGGCTCATTTTCAACCGCCAGCTATATTTAAAGCCAGAGATTATATTTCTATTTCGTCGGACGACAAACCATAAAACTTCATTTTGGTAAACGTATGAGAGAAAGAAAAAAAAAAAAACTTTTACAGGAACTTTTTTTTTTCTAACCGAAATATTTTTGAAACTTAACAAAAAATATTGATAAGGGTGTAAATTAAAAATACGGTAATTACCTGTATTACGGTAAAGAAAATTTTGACGAAATCAAAAAATAATAATGTTCCTGTTTACGTTCCTCAATCAAAAATATTTCTTCTTTGTAAATATTTAAAACTTAACAAAAAATTATATTAAATTTTGTAACTTAAAACCAAAAAAAAAAAAAATTCCATTTTCTACACCTTCTTTTTAATCTAAACTCGATCTTTTATACCAAAATCTGGCTCGATTATCATCGCTGCAGCTTAGAAACGCCGGCGTCATCGGCGAATGAACTAAACATTTCACGATATTATTATGTCCTAAAGAGAGTAAAGATTTTCTAGCCGTAGTTCTGGACTCCCAAGAACACAGACTGATGGTCTTCTCATCGGGAAAGAGAACGTAATCTTCGGAATGATTAAACACCGCCTGCGCTCGATGTTGCTGTTTGTCGGACCCCCCGGCGCCCGTGTACACCAAAAGGCACTTACTTGTGCTCAACTCCCACAACTTAACCAAAGAATCTTTCCCGCTGCTCAGAAAGTATTTTCCATTTCTCGTGAACGCCACCGAGGATATTTCGTGTCCGTCGTGAGCGTTTTGGAAAGTATTCACCACTTTATTACTCACCCCGTCCCAAAGCTTAATAGCCCCGTCCTTGGAGCCCGTCACGTACTGCGAACCGCTCGAGTTGTACTTGACGCTGGTCACCGGTCCCTTGTGTTGATCTTCGGGCACGCTCGAAACGAAACACTGCCCAGTGGCCACGTCGTAAAGTCTCAAAGTCGGGTGTTGGGTACTTACTAATAAATAATCTCCCGAAGGATGCAACGACATGGTGCGGATGGCTTCGGCCTCGGAAAGAGTTTGGAAAGCGTGCTTCGTGGTGGGTTTCTTGTAATCGTACATTCGGATGGTGAAATCTCGGCTGCCCGAGATCAATATCTGACGGAAGGGATGGAATTCTAAAGCTGTGATTTCTTCAGTGTGGTCGTACAGAGTGCGAATTACCGGGTGAGAATCGGATTGCTGGTTGTCGGCTGCTTCTTGAGTGGAGCAGCTTTTGGCCAGCATGCGATCGACGTCTAAGATTTTGATGGAAGCGTCGAGGGAGCCGGTGGCGACCAACAAACCGTCGGCGCTGAAGGCTCCGGCTCGACAGGCGGCTTTGTGAGACGTCACGTAGCATGTTTCGTAAACAGCCGGCGGCGGGGCGCTGCTCTGCATCTCGGTCTCGAATTCTAAATCGAGACCGGCGGTGGGAATGATGGCTTTCCCCTTGATCGGTAAATGCAGCTGGCGATCGCTCTGTTCTCCTTCCGTCTTCAAACCCTTCTCTATCATAATTTTTAAACGGTCGGAAGGAACGCAGGGAGGATCGGCTTTAATTAATGTCGATAAAGACAAAGCTAATCTTTGATGACCGTCGAAAAGTAGCTGACTTATGATTAAACGATATAACTCTTGGTTCATCTAGAATTTTGCCGGGAAATAATTTAATTAAATAATTTTAATTGCGGGAGATATTACGTAAAATAAAGGGTGATAACTTACTTTAAAATGGACTTTTTGATGGTTGCCAATTAATTATTTTTAAAATAATATTGTCTGGTTTCAACGAACCGTATAAATTCCGCCAGTGTTTAAAGTCCGCGTTTTCGTTGACCACGTGATCTTCAAACTTATGGAATGACGTCACCGAGTCTTAAAGGTCGACAAACTTTCTATACCTTTTAAAATTTATTTTTTTTCTTTTGGGTATAATAATTTCATTAAATTTATTCTGCAGTCTTGTTGATCGTCGACGCCATTTTTCATCAATTTGAAGTTAGCGCTAGATGAATGGGATTTAACAAAACGCGGAAATTACCAGGAGAAAGTGATGGCGCCGGTGTCACCACGCCGTTTACATTTCGAGCGATATCGACTACAGTTTTCATGCTATGTCGTCAGCAATCAGTGGCCCGCCTGAATTACTAGTCTTCTGCGCTCACCACTAGAGGGCGCTACTTTTTCATGTTACGATTGTTGAGGTATTTTTATAATAAATAATTTAAAATAGGCAAGTTCAAAGAGGGCGCCACTGTCCTTTAAGAGTAAACGTCGCGTTAATAGTAGTGGTCAACAATACAAATCAAGTTCACTACAGAAAATAGAATCGCAATAAACGAGAGTTAAAACTTGAAATTATTATTTGCGATCAATTAATTTGAAGTTGTCAATCATCTTACGAAAGATAATGTTATCGATGGATTTATTAATGCATTGTAGCCTACAAAAGTGGGACTGTTAAGCGATTTGGACATTAATCTCGCTCAACTGACTGACATAAATAGTGACGTACACCCAATCACGTGTGGGTCAATCATTTCAATTCTTCCCATGGGGAGATCCCGGTAAGATCAGCGCGTTAGAAACGACAATTAATCAATTATTATTATCGTAACTGCATGTTTATTAATTTTGTATCGAATTCAAATATTTTTATTTGTACGTAGATTAATCTCATAACACGATTTAACGATGAGTTTGAAGGCCAACTGGTCGTTCTTTTGTGGCGTCCCGGAGCTGGTGATTTGGGAAAAGGACGATTTCGGATTATGTTTTCGTCAGCTCTTTTTACAAGTTTTGATATGTGCCATATTTACAATTTGCAACGTGTATTATATCGCTGATGTGTACGGGTTGGGTTATGTTCGTACGCCTCGGCAACTACGTCTTCTGACTTTAAGAACGTTTTTGACCGTTTTTCTCCTGTTATATCCTTTGGCAAATATTTTAGGAATATGGCTCTTGGTTCCCCAAAGTGTATTCGTGGCGAGTTACATCTGCGCCGGAGCTCAATTCATCTCCTGGAGTCTCCACATTTATTTCTTATACCGTCTTCGTCAGCGAATCAGTCGGAGTTGTCGCGGGCCGAGATGGGTTTTATTCGGCTGGTCGCTTACTCTACTCCAAAGCGCTTTTATGATCAGAACCTCATTTTTGGACGAAGAAGAACTGTGGCCGACGGATTTGCAGATTTTCGAGAAGTATTTATCTTACGCTCAAGCAGTTTTTCAAACTTTGTATCTAGTAAGTTTGATCCCGGAAGGAAAAGGCAGAGAAGTAACTTGGTTGAGTCAACGACAGCTGGGAAATTTAGCCGATGACGGAGAAATTCCTATCGTAGCTGAAAGTTTAAACAACAGTTACTCTTCTTCTCCCGCGCCACCACTCATTGGACCGGGAGAATGCGAAAATCCCACCTATTTTTCTAGACTATTTTTCGCCTGGGTCAATCCGCTACTAACTCGAGGATGCGAGAAAGCTCTGTCAACCGTCGAAGACCTGTTCGAATTGCCCGGGAAATTGAAAACTACTTTTATAGATACGAAATTTTGGATCGTGTATCGAGATTTGCAGATGAGAAGATCTTGCGAAGCTTTACAGAGGAGCGAAACTGCGGTTCCGAAACAAGTTTCGGTTTTAAGAGGTTTGATTTCGGCTTTCGGGCTCGAGTATTTTTCGCTGGCGTTTCTTAAAATTTTGAACGACGCAGCGGAATTTGCCGGACCGCTGGTTTTGAATCTACTGGTGAGTTACGTGGATAACGCGAAAGATGCGGTGAAAGAAACGGAGGCGTACGGTTATTATTTGGTCCTCGCATTATTCGGTTTTAGTTTGTTTTCGTCGTTCATCAACGTTCATTATTCGTTTCTTTTGAACACGATCGGCTTGAAAATTCGAGCGGCGTTAGTCACTACGATTTATCGAAAGACTTTGCATATTAATAGTTCGGTGATGGCGAATTTTAGCATCGGACAAGTGGTTAATTTCATGAGCACGGATACGGACCGAGTAGTCAACATTTTTAACAGTTTCCACGAATTTTGGAGCATGCCAGTTAAAGTAATAATAATTTTAGATGTTTGTTTATGTTTCTATATTTAAGGCAAACGATTTCGTTTTAGTTTTTAATTGTATTTTTAACTAAATTTGTTTTGATCTGCATTGCAATTTTTAATGCTTTTATTAATTTTCTTTTAGATTGGAGTTTGTCTTTTTCTTCTCTATCAACAAGTCGGAGTGGCCTATTTAGGAGGAGTAGGTTTTGCAGTCCTCTTGATACCATTGAATCATTTGATTGCGCGTGCAATCGTCAAGTTCAACAAATCGATGATGGACAAAAAAGATAAACGGGTCAAGGTATTTTTTGTTCACCATGGTCTTTTTATAATTATAGTTTCTATAAATAATTTTTTTTTATATATTTTAAAGTTGATGACGGAGATATTATTTGGAATGCGAGCTATAAAATTATATTCGTGGGAAGAGCACTTGATTAGAAAAATTAAAGAATTGCGTTCGGAAGAAGTTCGATCATTAAAAGTACATTTCTTTCTTTCTGTTTTTTTTTTTTTATTAATAAAAAAGATGGTGAAATATTAATATGATTTTAAAATTATTGCAGGGAATTAAATATTTAGACGCTTTTTGCGTATTTTTCTGGGCGATGACGCCTATTTTGATTGCGGTCATAACATTCGCTACTTACACCTATATGGGAAATGTTTTAACTGTTACAAAAGTATTGAAATCTTTTTTTAAATTTAAAACGTTTGCAATGTTTATATGAAGTTTGTTTTCAGGTTTTTACGTGCCTAGCTCTGTTTAATATGCTCATGGTTCCTCTCAACGCTTTTCCTTGGGTTCTCGGAGGAGTTGTTCAGGGTTGGGTCTCCGCCACCCGTCTACAAAAAATCTTCACCGTAGAAGAATCTAAATTAAATAGAAATTACACAATGCTGGATGGTAATTTTGTAAAAGCCGTTTTGTGTTTTTTTAATCTTTACTTACACTGTTCTGGTAATTATAGAAATTAGTCAAGTTGTTTTGTACATTCGAAACGCCAGCTTTGCTTGGACACGTTCTGAATCATCTACATCAAACGAGGTTTTCACGTTGGAAAATATAAATCTTGAAGTGAAAAAGGTATATCTGTATCTCAATATTGGCGAAGTGTTTCAATTTATTAAAGTGGGATTTTTTTTTGTTTAAGGGTCAGATGATTGGAGTAGTGGGAAGTGTGGGATGCGGTAAAACGTCTTTATTGTTAGCGATTCTAGGCGAGATAGGTCGTACAGAAGGTGAGGTGGGAAAACATTGTGAAGCGGATGGCTTTGCTTATGTATCTCAAGATGCGTGGATCCAAAACGCTAGTGTTAAAGAAAATATAATGTTTGGTCGCCCAGCGTATCCTGAACTTTACGATCAGGTCATTTTCGCTTGCGATTTGGAGCAAGATCTTAAAGTAAGTAGTAAAATAAGCAGTAAGTGTAAATAAAGATTTAAAAGTTGCATTAATAATTTACAGACGTTTCCAAATTACGACGAAACTTTAGTGGGGGAAAGAGGCATTACTTTAAGCGGTGGCCAGAAAACAAGAATCGCTTTAGCTAGAGCTATTTATCAGGTATGTTTCCAGATTCGTTCCCTTTTTCTTAAACTTATCACAATCTAATGTTTTATTTTAATTTTAGGAGAAAGATATATACTTAATTGATGACGTACTATCTACTCTCGATTCTCACGTGGCGCATCACGTTATGACGTATGCAATCGAAGGTTTACTCGGAACGAAAACTCGAATAATATGCACTCATCATTGGAAATATCTTTTAAAAGCTGACCACGTGGTACTAATGAGAGATGGACGAATTGTTGATCAGGGTAAATAACGAAAAGGAAGATAGAGAAAAATTATTTGGTTTTCTCATAATTATGATTTGTGTATTTTATTTCAGGTGGCCCGTCAATTTTGTTGACGGACGAAGCAAACGAAGAACCTGTAACTGCTCAATTGAATGATTATGCGCAGAAACCTCAAGATTTACAAATGTTCGAGGCTTCCAGTTCTGAGGCGAAGCATACGACGCCAACGACATCCGAAGAGGTATCAGAACAGGGAGCTCTTAAATGGAAAGTTTATAGATTGTACAGTTCCAGCGTAGGATATTTTCTTACTACCATTATACTACTTTTTCTCTTATGTATGCAAGGTAAGTGTCTAATACTATAATAATAGTTTATTAAGTTTCTTTAATAATTAATTTCGAAATTAGCTTCTCGAAATCTTAGTGATTGGTGGTTAGCCCATTGGATGGCATCAAACAAATCATCTAATTTGACTGATTGGCCTGAAAAACTTCGGTAAGCGAATCTATTATAGTCATTATTTTAAGATGTTACTAACGTTGATTATATTTTTATAGAGACTTTGAGGACGATGAATTGAAGGATTACAAGTATTATTTAGAAGTTTATGTAATTTTTGCTGGAATTGGAGGTGTTTTTGCTTTGGGAAGAGCATTCTTTTTTGCTTATGGAGGAATTCGCGCGGCCGTTCAGCTTCATGCACAAATTCTTAAGACAATTATGAAAGTACGTTTAAGTTTTACTTTCTGAAAGCGATTACTTTTAACAAAAAATCACATCGTTTTCAATCTATGCTTTTCTTAGGCTACCATGAAATTCTTTGACGTGACTCCGGTCGGACCAATTATCAATCGAGTCTCATCTGATTCGTACACTATTGATGAAGATCTACCTTTCGTTCTTAATATTTTGTTATCTCAATGTTTCGGTCTCGCTGGAACTTTTGTCGTGATTTGCTATAGTATTCCTTGGCTTTTACTGCTTCTTATTCCGCTTGCTGGTATTTATATGTACGTTCAATACTTCTATCGGCACACTTCTCGAGAACTACGAAGACTCGAAGCGGTCACTCTTTCACCTATTTACGCCCATTTTTCGGAGTCAGTTTTGGGCTTAGTCACTATTCGTGCCTTCAGATACGAATCTAAGTATAGTCAATAATAATTAAAAAATTTTAAAATAGAATTGTAATAAATCTGTGAATGCTTGTTTTAGATTCAAAAAGGAAAATGAAGAACGTTTGGAAAAGAATCAAAGAGCTAAATTCTCATTAATTGCTACTAGTAAATGGTTAAGTCTCCGTTTGCAATTAATTGGAGTAGCCGTCATTACTGGAATTGGTTTACTTTCCATTTTAGAGCATTATAAACACGGCATTGACCCAGGTAAATATTCAAAGTTTTGTTGAGTTTTGAGGAAAAGGAGCAAATGTTTTTTTTTAAGGTCTTGTTGGTCTTGCTTTATCTTACGGACTCTCAATTACTGTCACACTCAGCACAGTTGTACAGTTTTGCACGGAAACTGAAAAACAAATGGTGAGCGTTGAAAGAACACTACAGTATATTGAAGATGTCGAACCAGAAAAATGGGAAGGATTTGTCAAGGTCTCTTTTTTTCCTCTTCTATTTCTTCAATAGACTGTTATAACGAAATTGTATTTTATAAGCCTCATCCAAGTTGGCCTGATGAAGGAGTCGTAGCCTTCCACGATGTCACTCTTTCGTATAGAGTGAATCAACCAGCTTTAAATAACCTTTCATTTACAACATTGCCACGGGAAAAAATTGGAGTAGCGGGACGAACCGGAGCGGGCAAATCTAGTCTTTTTGCAGCCCTCTTCAGGTTGGTCGAGTTGGAACAAGGTGGAATTACTATTGATGGTTTAGTTATTGCCTATCTCGATATTAAAGATTTACGGTAAACTTGAATAGTTGGCTTAGATAAATGTCAGAGCACTAACGAATAATTTGTATTTAAAAAATAGGAATAGCGTTACTATTATTCCTCAAGATCCATTTCTATTTAGTGGAACTATTCGTAATAATTTAGATCCATCAAATGGGTAAGTTTAAAACAAGTGAAAAGTAGGCTAGACTGTAGTGGAATGTTTTTTGGTTTTCACATTTTTCTGCTTAGTTTGTAATGCTATTCGGTTACTATACTAAATACGTTTGCCTTATACGAAAATTCCACTACATTTTTATGAATAATCATTATAGTTTTTATTGAAATTATTTTGGCTTATATTTTTCCTGAAATAGATACAGTGAAGAGGAACTGATGGATGCCTTACATCGGTGCCATTTAGTTAACGTGGTTAACCGAATCGGAGGACTCGATGCTGTTCTTGTGGAACGAGGAGCCGATCTCTCGTGTGGTCAGCGCCAATTATTGTGTTTAGCCCGCGCTGTTTTAACCAAAGCCAAAGTAAAAATGAGCTTTTTATTTAATTCAAAAATATTTATTACAACATAGGTTTTTTTTTTCTTTCGTCGATTGATTGTGTTACAGATTTTATGTATTGATGAAGCAACTGCCAATATAGATCACGATACGGATCGGTTGATCCAAAAAACGATTCATTCCGTTTTCAAGGATTCAACGGTTATCACTATCGCCCATCGTCTCGAAACCATCTTAGATAGCGATCGAATTTTAGTGATGGATCAGGGACGTTTAGCCGAGTTCGATACTCCTAAATCACTTCTCGCAAATACGCGATCTTTATTTTATCAACTCGTTCATCAACAGGAATGGGCGTAAAATAACTAACATTCCCTTTTATTTAATCAGAGATTAAGGAGAGAAAGTATTGTAAATCTTTCGAGCCATCTGTGATGTGTGAAAATCATTTATATTTATATACATAAAGCCTTCATTTTATACTGAAAAAAAAAAATCATAGTCGAGGTCGTTTTTCGGCTGGAGGTTGGTTCTTCGTTTGTTTAGCTGATAAAGAAGCTGATCCACCGTTCGTCGTTTGACTGTCTGGAGTTTTTTCGGTGGCATTCGCTTCTTTCGCCACTTCGACCGTTTTTAAAACCTCTTCAGCTAAGATAGTAAGCGAGATAATTTACACGTTAATGTTTCTTGTACTTTACTAAAACGATTTCTTACGTGGTGTTGCGTTCGGCTTGGTTTCGTTAGGTTGAGTGACGGCCGGTTGCGATGTAGCCGGAGCAGCCGCAACAGCAGCGATCGGTGGAGCGTGCGAAGCGACGTGAACTGGTGGAAACTTCGGGGGATATTTTTTTGCTAGCTCACCCAGTAATATATCTACTCGCTGCCTTTGAAATAACGAACTCGGTTCTTCTTTCGTTTTATCTTTGGTTTTTTTAGAACTCTCCGCACCTTCGATGTCTGAGAAATCCCACCAGTAGCCTTTCGACGGATGATATCTCGAATAACTGAGAGCTGTAAGAAAAAGTAATTTCCTTTTAAATTATAATTATACAGTAATTAAAAAAAAAAAAAATTTAGTTTACTATTTTCAAACGCGGTTTGAACATGATGTATCACAGAAAGCTAAAGACCAAATTCAATATTAAATGTAAAATATAGTTATTATACGAATAACGCTAAATTAAATTCTTACAGCTCTAGAATTAATAACGGATCCAAGATCAGGCGACTGGTAAACAACGCCGGCAATTATGTAGTAGTCAGCTAGTGGAGTAACTGCAAGTAAATAAATGTTTAAAATTTCGAAATACAATATTGAAAGTGTAATAATATTAACTTTAAACGAACCTTGAGTAGGCGAATGCCGGTGTTGCTTCCTCACCACGTATAAAATCGGCTCTTGACAGTGCAGCAGAATATATTCTAAACCAGTCATGTTGCTGGTAATACACGCCATTAATTGCGTTACACTTTTTATCGTTCATAATTTATACTACTTACTTTAATTGATCGACGTTTAGACGTTGCATTTTGACAATTTCGTTGTTGCAGGTGCGGTCGTAAAACGGATTGCTTCTTTCGGAAAAATAATCCATAATAGTCGCCGGGTTCAAGTTGGGTATCCAAGCGCTATCGTGCCATGAAATACCCAACGAATTATCTTTTGTAAGTATAGTTACATAATATAAAATTATTAGTTAATTGCCTTATAAAGTATATTATTTTAATAGTTTCGAGATCTTACCTTTTGAATCCATTTTGCCACCAACTATCCTACGACCATTAATATTTCAACAACAAACAAGCAAAGATGAAACTAGTTTGCTTGATTATCCTTCAGATGACGCTACCAGTAGTCGTCTTTAGGCGCCATTTATAAACTACTATTTTCGGCGCGTAACTGGATGAAGAATTTTCAGCTGTAGTGTTTGTGATTACGAGTTTCGGTCGGTTTATAAAGCAATACAGTAATTATAAAGGCAGATGAAAATCGGTATAAAGTGATTGACATTGTACTTTACTTAAAATTTTTAAATATACATTTTTTAAGCCATTTGTATTGCTTACAAACGGGATTGATATGCAAGCGCGAATGTAAATACAGTACAGTGCTTCTGAATTGGACTACATAGTCTCCATGGTCTCATAGCATTGAATGCATAATAGACCGTCTTCGTCTGTGATCCAATCGTCCTGAAATACGTTCTTGTTGCATTTGCTGCATCTGAAGCAATGGAAGTGCCAGTAGTTGTCTCCCCGATGAATGTAACGGCCGGCTATCATGAGAAGTGAACATGGGTGAGTCGTTTAATTAATATCATTTAATTATACATTAATTAAACATAATTTTACCGAAGATTGGTAGTGCACAGGCTTTGCATCGGTTGGCGAATTGTTTTCCAAAGCACTCCACGCAGTAAGGTTGATCGTTCTGAATGGTGTAGCGTTTATGAGCCAGAAACAAACCGCAGCCGCTGCAACTGAAGCATTCGGTATGCACGGCTTGTTTTTTATACATCACGTAACCGCTTTCAATTAACTGGGAGAAAACTTAATCGTTTAATATTCTTAAACTATAGTATTATTAGTTCTTACTTTTTCACATTTTGAGCAGGTTAGAGCTCGCAATTTCTCTTGGTAACACTCGGAGCAGTAAACGTCATTGCTTTTGATTTTGAAATGATGGTTTTCGATTGCGTTTTTGCATCTGCCGCATACGAAACAGTTTTGGTGCCAGTGGATGTCGTTGTAGACTAAATCCTGAATATTAACGCATTTATTTAGTTTTTTTTTTTTTTAAAAAAAAGAAAATGGGTTGTTCGATCTGTGGTCATTTTGATAATTATTATATTACTACTTGTCCGGCGCTGATTTTCTTTCCGCAAGCTTTACAATCATTGGCGTATTTGTTTTCGTAACAGGCTAAGCAGCACGGTCGATTGAAAACTCTTAGAAATTGTTTGCCATTTAAAGAAGATTTACAAACAAAGCAATAACTCATGGTTGGAATTTAGGGGGAAAAGAAATTACGTTTTACAATTATTATTCCAAATTGTACGTGAAGTTATAAAGATTCGAACTTTTCACTTTTTTAAAAAATTATGTTCGATGCACGAGACATAATTAAAATTACCTTGCGAGACATGTGCAAAGCAAACACGAGCTGGGTTCTAAAAAAAAAAAACAATTAATTTCTATATTGATAATCTGCAATGCTGATTCTTGAAATGAATTCCAATTTTTTTTTTTACGGTTTAGAACTTTAGATACAGTGAATAAACTTTGCACCTTACTTTATCAACGAGCTTCTAAAAGGGGTTTTTACAGATTTTTAAAAACTGACATTTTTTTTTTTTTGGTTAATTTTAGCTCGTGATCGAATATAAATTTCTAAAAGCTTACAGTTAGGAAATAATTTTTCAAAAAAATAGTAAGGTACCAGTAGAAAAAATCAAAATGTGAAAATTAATAGGAAAATAAAATGTCAAGTCTTAAAGCATCAATTATTAAGCTTACCGGTTACCGATTTTTATAAGATTCTGGTTTTTAATTTTAAAAATTACAACAACAACAGTTTAATTATAATTAATGATGAAAAAAAAGTATTAGTTAACAGCAAATAAAAGTGACATTTTTTTAAAATAAACCCCTAAACTAATCAATGAGAATTTTTTTTTTTTTAAAAAAACTGGAATTTTGAGCTGGGGGATTGTTGACATGTGGGAATAAAATTGACTGTAAATCATTAATTGGAGATTTATTTATTTGAGCGATTTTATTTTTGGCAATAAAATTGCTACCGGTATTGTACTTATAGAAGGCAAATTTACAAAAATAATTTTTTTTTTATTTATTAATTAACCTTCAATACGTAAGCGACATAAGTTAATACAAAATTTTTTTTTTTTTTGTAAAATTTATAATTACATTATAATTTAAGAATTATAAAAAGTGTGGAATGATTTAACTGCGGCTCATCATCATCATCGTTCGTGTGCAATGAAAGTCATGTATGATCACGCAATTACACGTAATTTAAACGTGCAAATTTATATTAAAAAAAAAAAAAAGAAAAAAAGAGAGGGAGATACTCCTAATTACTAGTTAAAACAGAAATTTATTGCTCATATTTCGACGATAGGCGCTTGATGAAAAAGACTACTGTAGTGTAGTGTTATTTAAAAGTTTGAACAAGGCCACCCGCGCAGTTCGGGTTCCTTCCGGGCCAATCAATTCGAAGGCTGCACAGGATGTTTGACTTGCACTTGTCTGTGCAATCCGAAACGTTCTCCACTCGCAGCATATTGCTAAAAAAAAATTATTAAACAGATATAATTAATGGAAATTCCTTTCCAGAAAATACCGATAAAATATCATAATAATGCTAACGTAAGCATCCTTTTTGAAATTAAAAAAAAAATCAATAAGTGACGTACAGTATTCAAAAAAAAAAAAATAATTATTTAAAATTTCAGTTGGTTTAAACCAGAAAGTACAGTAGAGAACTGATAATAGAATAACACATGAAAAATTTGAATTTTAAGAATGTCACAATTTTCGTAGTTTTCAGACCCAAAAAACTTGTAATGGAAAAGACAATCGAGACTTACCGATAAAATTGTTGAAATAAGGTATCATTAGCGGTCATTCTGTTTACCAAATCATTATAAGAAGTAGCAGATAAATCAGGTAAATTGTAAAAGCTCTAGAATCATTTTTATTTTTTTTTTCTGTTTTTAAAAGGATTAAATTTATTAAAATTGTAAAGTTTATTTACTTTGGCAGTGTATAAGAGTTTCCATTCCGGAATCCCAACCGAATTGGCAGTATTTACATCCATATAGTACGTCTCGTAATCTAAAACGTTCTACGAACAATTATAATTATTATGATACTAAGCTAAGCTAAAAAAAAAAGTATTTAGGGTCATGAGGCGATGAGGTACCCAAGTGACGTTGTCCATCAAGTATACACGAAACGATGGGTTGAGATTAATATTGGTAGTGAGGCTAGGCCCGATGAAAGCCACGCTGATTGGATTTGTGGTGGCGATTTCATCGTCGAAAATAATTTCAAATTCGTCGTTGTGTGTGTGACCGTAGAAATGACCGGCGATTACGTTCTTGTATCTTAAACAATATTATTAAATACAAAATTAAAACGTTTTGTTAAAAAAGAGTTTGAGCGGGGATACTTGGCTAAAATTTCCCGATAGTTGCGAGCCCAAACCCAAGAGCACCAACCTGGTGGAATGTGCCCTATAATGTGAACCTAGGTAGAAAAACACGTTTAATTAATTTTAAATAATTGATACAAATTTTAATAGACGAGTATTTTTAAGCATTTAAAATTGATGCAAACAATTGCAAAGGTAAACGTATTGAAAACTGCTACTCATTAAAAACCAGGAAAAAAAATTAGTTTCAAATTAATTATATTTAAAAAAAAAAAAACGATGAGTAAAAAGTGTAAAATGATAGAGCACGAGAAAATTAATGGAGCCTATAATAAAAGTTTTTAGAGAGAAGCAATAAAAGTTAAGTGAAAATTAAAAATAAAGAGAAAGCAATTTTTTTAAGCACTTAATTTCATGTTTTCCCATCATTTGCTTTAATTGATAGTTTCGAGTCATTTATTCCCAACGTAAAAAAAAAAAAAAAAATTGCTTTTGTTTACAACTAAATTATTTATTTTTTCAAATGTCTGCTCTTCCGGCGGAATTTATTTTTAATGGATTCGAATTGCATAATTTGCTATTTTTGGCCTTGTAATTTATTGATCCGATTAAGAAATTTCTCTTTTTAACCCATTTTAAAAAACAAAATACTGTAACTTTCTTTTTGTATAGTACATTAATTTTGACCTTCTCATTTTTTTTTTACGTTTGTTTTGAGTATAGTTTTTATTCATACGAAGTTGACCACGAGAATAAAATTAATTAACGCTAAAAAAATTAAAAGAAAAAAAAAATACTTTTATGTTCTTTTTTTCGCATTCGTCTAGTTGTTGAATTAACCATTGAAGTTCGCCCGTCGGATCATTAAATTGCATAAGAAGGAAGCTGACAGTAGTTAATCAACATTATAATTAATAATTATTATTAAATACAACCAACATTCACGAACTTACAAATTTCCCCGATGGCAGTAGTTCATATTGAGAGAAATCAGGCGCAGAGTAGGTTGCACGTCGAAAGCGTAGTAGCCACCTCTAAAACAGATATTAAATGATAATTACTTTTATTAAACTGGTAAGGTAATTTACTTTAAAATGGTGGATTGATCAACAGTTGGCAGGAAGTTTGACCACACCGCGCTCAATTTGTTGTAGAGATAGGAAATGTCATATCTATCGTAAGCGACAGGTACCGGAAAGCTGTGGTTTTCGAGAATATTAAATTACTAAAACACGAATTTTAAGGTTATGGTAATTATTGAGACCTGTCCACCGGATCTGCTTCATGGTTGCCGCAGGTGGCAAACACGCTGTTGGCTGCGGGGAAGTAAGACTTGACGAGGTCAGCCGTGGCTTGGATTATATCTAAGTTTCCTTGTTTCGTTTGCCAGTAATAATCATGAGGAGGAATGTCTCCCGTCCAGTACACGTAATTGTACTATGAAAATTACAAATTAATTTTGTTTTTAGCCTTGGATATTATTACAGTAGAAACATACACGCGGGAATCTTTTAATTCACCTTAAATTAAAAAATTAAAATTAAAAAAAAAATAATTGTTTATTTATTTAAAAAATTTAAAGATGCCAACTATTTTTTTTTTTTTTGTTTTTTTTTTGGGGGGAAAGTTTTTGGGGCATGATCAAAGCTATAGGCCCCTATGATGATTTCAGGTTTGAGGTATAGGCTACTTATACATTTATATTGTTGGAGATGAATTGGAACGCTGATTCCAACGTTTCTTTCGGAAGGTCACAATTTCCTTTAAGTTCGCCGAATTTCCCCGATAAGTAAATCGTTTCGTTATCAACCGGAGTTACGCCGTTTCGGCAGCAAAGAGATTCTTTACAGTTGCTAATGGCCCCAGCCACGTACTCCTGGTCCCAGTGAGTGTCCGAAATATGCACGATTTTCACTATCGATCTAGGAGACTATAATATTAAACCATTAGGTCATTATTTTGAAAAAAGTTAGTTTTTAACGTTTGTTTACGTTTGGGTTGGGAACGGGTGGGACAGGTTGAACCGCAGTTGGAAAAGTTACTCGCCAATCGAAAGTTTGCAAATAGGTTGGCGGGGAAACGCAGTTTCCGTCGAGAATAAACGCGCAAATATTATCGATACTGATTTCATTCTGCACCGACTTAAAGATGAACATAAATTCTGGCTAAAATAAAAAAAAAATTATTTTAGTTTCTCAAAATTTTTTTTTATAATTTTCTTAGCTGGAGAATTGCAGAAAATTAAAAATAACTAATCAATTAATTAGAAACAGCGAGCTTGTTACCAGGTGGGCTTTTACGAATTCGTAACACATTGATGATCTCCTCATGAAGACGTTGCATAAGGTGGAGGTGAAGTGGACGGCCATTTCTTCGGTCACTTTGCTATCGACCAACATTTTGACATAGGGCATTACGAGTTTACAAACCATGCATTCTAATTCGACCCAGGGACTTAACTGCGCGATTTGATGTTGGAAATAACTTACGATTAGCGAGCTGTTATTTACATTTTGGGAGGGTTCGGGAATCGCGGTAGTTGTTGGTGGTTCCGTGGAATAATCATTACCCGGAGGGTTGAAGATGCCCATAGACTCGACCGCACAAAAGCTAACGATTAGATTTACGCATATTAAATACAATCTCGATTTGACACTCATTTTCATGCGATTTAAACGACTACAATACGTACTTATTGTTAGCGGCGAATTGAATACGTTACAATTGATTTAAGCTGACATCATTATTTGAATATCGACACACGTGTTTTAATACAGTTATGTTTACTTAATGGGAAGCGCGTTTCACGGAATACCACGTACTGAATAACAATTAAGAGTTTTAATAAAGAAATGAATACAGAACTGGATCGTTCCAGATACCTTTAACGCCTTTGGAAAATAAAGTTTATTGTTTTTGTTTTGTTTTGTTTTTGAGGGCCAAAATCTTCTTTGATTAATGATTTCGAGTGATTTTATTGAATTGATTTTATGCATAGAATTTTATTTTATTTTTTTTTATTATTATTGTAGATTACTCGTACATGAATAATGATTAGTTGTAAACAATTTTCAATTTCTACGGTTAGGCTAATCGTTAAAATAAGAGTTTTGTTTACGTTAAGGAACGGACCCAAATAAGTCATTTTTTGCTTTTTCTGTTACTGTATTACGGGTTTTCTGTCGTTATTAATTTAACTTATGGTAGGGAATTTGATTGAAAAGGGCAAACAAAAATACAATGATTGAGTACTGTATAGTTTTTGGATTTAAACAATTTGATTTGAAGGAATGGGGTTTTGTTTTTACAACCAACATAATACATATTATTATAATGCGTGTTTACGTCAACATAAATGACGTTCCTAAATACATATAATTAACTCCGAACAATTTAAGAATAATTATGATTATGTTGGTATAAGTAAACAAACCTAAAAAGATTTTATTACTCATATACAGTACAGTACGGGTATTATTTTTTGTTAATCTAAATTTATTTTATTAACTATAATTTCATTTTAGTAGGCTACAACATAACCAAGGATGTCAGTATAACGAAATTTCTAGTACAGTAGTGCGATAATTTTGTTGGGTATAAAAAAATAGAATCGATACATCAAAATTACTCATCGAATCTCATGGATTTTATTTGGATCATTTTTATAAAAATTTTTAAAATAACTGATTAATAATAATTACTAGGAGTATTAATTATTAATTATTATACCTGTAAATATCAATTTTATTTTTTCTGGTTTGTTGTTTTAAAGTTTGTAAATATATTATTATAACAAGAATAATACATAATTTTTTTTTATTATTAACGATTTAAAATGTGCAAACCATTACATAAAAATTATTATTGAAAAGCATTTTTAAAAAAATGTTTTTTTTTTTTATAAAAAGAAAATTGAAACAAGATTTATTGCATAATTATGCACTTTACGACTTTGGTTAATTGAGCTTCACAATAAAAAAAAATTTTAAAAAAAAAAGTTAAATACTGGAGATAAAAATAAAAGAGAAATTGACCTCGAGTTCTACACAAGTTTCCGATTATTATGGAAACTCTAGCGTTTTAAAAAGTGTAATTTTATGGGCGAAAACATTTCAATAAGATTTATTTTTTTAATAGTTGAAGTTCTTGTGAGTAACTTTCTAAATTTTTTTTATTGTTTGGAAAATTCAATCCTTTTTTTGTTTATTTTGTTTTACAATAAGTTACGTGTAATGTTATTCTCTCTATTGGTCTATTCTGCTCTACTGTTTACCTGTTGGCACGTGGTTGGAAGTGAGGTTTAGCCACGCCTTCCCCAAAGCATTTCTTTTTTAAATGAAGAAAAAAAAAAAGTAAACAGCGAAGATGACTCGATGGCATTCGCAACCGGTAAGCCCATTCACATCGATCGGATCGAGTGATCCGAGCCGAGTCGAGTGAGATCCGGGTTAGGAAACCACCTTCATAGATTTGGGTCAAAAAATCTATTTTTTTTTTTTTGGCGTTCTATTTACGCGAACCCAGACTTTTTCGAGACATATTTGGACTATTTTTTTCTTATTTTTAAATGTGACGTTTATTTTGTTCAACAAAATTCCATATAAAACGCGAGATTTTTTTTTTTTTATATTATTTTTTCAATGAAATCGCCGAAAGTGACACACCGATTTTTTTTAAAAAGGATTTTCATCGAACTGACGTGGTGCTATTTATTTTGTATTTAAAAAAAAAAACTAAAGGTAGGTCAATAGAATTTTAATTAGAAATTTATTAAGAGAGAGAGAGAGAGAGAGAGAGAAATTAATTTTTAAGTTATTTTATATAGTAAAAAAATTTGAATTATTATTTTTTTGATTTCTCTCCACAAAAAATTAATAATAAATTTTTTGCTATATTTTTAATTCTGAAATATTTAAAAAAAACATTTTTTTTAAATTAATTTTTAGTAAACATATTTTTTTTTTTGAAGTTAATTTTTAGTAAACATATTTTTTTTTTTGAAGTTAATTTTTAATAAAAATTTGCTTCTAATTTATCAAAATTATATATTAAAATTTATTTTGCTTATCGAAATGTTAGTGTAACGGTAAATCCTGTGCGTTACTTACTTGTAGTAAACGAGTGGGTTTTGCATTGTGTATAATTTGGGTATTGTTTGTGGATGGGAGTTGATGCAACAACTTCCGTTTCCATTGCGTAGCCAAGCTCGAAATAATAAAAGCAATGAAGAAATGAAAATTAATTGCTCGAAAAGAAAATCTCATTTAACACCACCCACTTATTTTTGCTTTCATTCACTCTCTCCTATTATTCTCTATTGTGTCTTCTTTTACCTAATTGCTGGCTAATTATCCCTCTCTTCGTCCTTGCCTTCTTCAAACCTCAAATATCATTTTTTTTTTAGCAACAAACAGTTAATCAGTTTAAATTAACCAGTCATAAAAAGTATGAAATTAAATACAAATTTAATTGTAGGGTTCAATTAAATAAGGAATTTTTTTTTTAATATTTATCTTTTAGGAAAAAAAAAAAATGTTTAGAAAAAAAGTAGTTTTTTTTTATGTCGCTCAAAACGGCGTCTAATGGCGGGAAAAGGAGGGTAATTCTGGTGAAAAGGGGTCGTGTAAAGGAGTGATTTATCAGCGATCCAAACAGCCTTGACCTTTAATTCTCGAATAGATTGGTAGGTTAGGTAAGTGGGTGTATTGCCTTTCAAGTTTAAAGGAAAGGAAAGAAAAAAGAGTTTTAAGGTGATTTTTATGTCTTCCAAGATAAAAAGATTTCGTGAATCCTCCTTTCTCTCTCGATTAACAGGTGAAAAAGATAAGACATGCTCAACCTGCGACTCGCGGATTTTTAAAATTAATCATTTTGCCCCTGCCATTGCCTGTATAACCTTTTTTTTAAAGGTATTTTATGTTTTTATGAGGGCAGCTTTAATATTATTGAGGGATAAAAATAGAATATACGAGCGCATATTATTGTTATAAATTTAATAAAACCGCTGCACTCGTTAAATATTAGTGAAATTATAAAAGTGGAATGGTCATAAACAAGAAAATAAATGATTAAAACGTCATTTTATTTTTAGAAAAAATAACATGAAATTACTTTTAAACAATAGAATTTATAAGTATCTTTTTTAATATTAATTACCGATATATTGAAAGAATTTGTTTTTATAAATTAATTTTAATTAATTCAAGATACCCAACAAATATTTTGCAATGTTAACATTTTTTTATACATAATTTTATAAATAAGGTTTTATCTTGAAGTCTACATACTTAATTAATTTAAGTTACAATAATTTTGTTACTCGTTTAAAAATAAGTGTTGTCCATTATTTCAATTACCTAATTAATATTTTATAATGGATGTTATAAATCTCGGTAAACGAAATCATTATAATACTAGACGTTGATTTATGAATGTCAATTATTTAATTATAAAAAAGAAACGTTGGTTGAGACGTTAGATAAAGATTGAAAGATGAGTGAGTTGAGGTAAGAGATGGACTGTTGGTTTTAGGAGAAAGGTTGAGCACCAGTTGGTCATGGAAGTGTAGTCATGATGGTCATGGTATGTCAAGGTTAATTCTACAGCTTTTAGTCATCTCACATGATTTTTATTTTATTCTTCTTTCTCCCTTTTCGTGATTTTTTCACCCAAATAAATTGATTTTCTTCACAAACTTGTTTATCGAACTGGAAGCGGTTTAATCACAATAAAATTCCATCCCGACGCGAAAACACAATCTTTATTATACTGCACTACTACAGTGGAGGTAGGGTAATGGGGTTCGAGTGTCCACCTCTTTTTCCATGCCATTGTTTCGGGATTCTTTTAGAAGAAAAAAGGGGGTGGGGTGAGTGAAGGGCGGGTGGAGCGAGTGTGGGGTGTAACCTCGGTTTGATTTCATTTTAATTCTTTCTTTAAAAAAAAAAAAAAAACGAAAATAATAACCTCAAAATTTAGTTAGACGACTTACGAAAGTAATATCATACCGGAAGTTCTTTTATAGTACATTTAAAAAAAAAAAAATCTTAGACTTATTGTTTCATTTACAAAATAATATTCACCTTGACTATCCTCCTCTCAGTTTTAAGCCCGAAAAAAAAATAATAATAATAAACGAAGAAGGCCATTTTTTTTTTTTTTTTTTTAAAGTTTTGTTTTCGTACAATTAAAGTTGTGTATAATGAAGTTTTATGGTGATAGTAAAAATTTCTATGTTGTTTTGAAAATTAGTTTAAAATTAATAACAATCCGTATTGTTTGGAAATTTGGAAAAAATGGAGAGATGAGTTGAAATAAAATATGAAAGTAGCAAAACATAAATTTCAGGAAAATTAAGTTTTTAATTGCTTAAAAAAATTCTAGTACTGTAATAATTCCACTCACAAAATTAAAAATATATTATCTGATATTGCGTTAAAATGATTATAACTTTCATATAACGAAATTTAAAATGATGGTCAAATTTGGTCGTTACACAGAAATGTTTATTAACAACGTGATAATTATAGGCAAAATTTCTAAGTACAACTGATCATGTAATTAATAATAATAATAAAAAAATAATAAATTAATTTAAAAAAAAAATTATTTTTTTATTTAATAATAATTTTTTAAATAATATTTTTATTCAGTTTTCATGAATGTTTTTTTGTATTTTGAAATTTCGTTGTATCGATCGTATTTTCTCAATGAATCAAAAGTATTCTTCTCAAACAGTTAATTTTGGTTACTGAATAGGAAAAGGCTATAAACCTTCATAGGTGACAAATATAGGCTAAGCATAAATTTTTATCGTTTCAAATACTGTATAATTTTAATTACCGGGTACTGTTTTGTTTTTTTAAAAAAATGAATGACTGCTAATCATGTGTCGAAGGTGATGACAACATCAGTCAAATCATCGTTTGAATTTCGTAATGAAAAAGGAATTATTATAGAAAAAAAAGAAGACAACCGAGAAAAATGTATACACTGAGAAAAATTCCTTTTGATTATTAAATAAATAAACGTTTACTTCCTACTGTATAGGCAGGCTACTCCGCGAATCAATTCAAACTATTATATAAAAGTGATGGTAATTTAAAGAAAATATATAAAAAAAAATTGGTAAAAAGCAAGGTTTTTTTGATGTCAAGGTTGTCGTGTGTTGCCGCAGCTTACAAGTACTGTAGAAGCATTTTCTTGGTAGAAAATAATGGAAAAGTTGATCTTCTGCTAGAAAAACATGAAATAAAAAACTATTACGACATAAGAAAAAATAGCTAAAAATAAAATTTAAGAAAAATGTTTAGTTACGAGTTGTGACTGGCTAATTAGAAGCCATAATAATCATTTTAATACTCGTTTTGTGGGCTTTTTTTTTTTTTTTATTAAAATGACTTAACAACATTAGTTCGCGCAAAATGTGAGGTAATATTTTTTAGACAGCTCGAAATTATTATGAATAAAAATAAGGAATTTTATGCTGGAAAACGTTGAAGCTGAAATGCGTGAACGCTGAAGGGCGATCAGTGCAATATTATTATAGGAAACGAGAAAAATGTTTTCTAACTTCCTGTTTACGTTGCTATTTAAATGCACTTATTATGAAATTCATTTTTTTCTTATAAAAGAAATATACAGTAATAGCGTTGTTTAAAAAGTACGGTATTTTTTAATGTCTTTGTAGTAAACATACAAAATTAATGACGAGTGCAGAGGAAGAAGAAATCAGGGTCACATAATTATTATTTGCCTAATTATTATTATTACGATTTTATTTCAATTTATTTTTAATCATTTGATGCGCTATAAAAATGCTTACAATCTCTGAAAAGTTAAAAAATATATATGCTTTGATTACGGTAATTTTTTCAAAACTCAACAAAATGCGTTTACAAATTTTCAAATACTTTTATGACATTATTAAAAATTAACAATGTTTTGCATTGTTTAATTTAATCTAATTGAATAAATATTGATGTTTTCTGAGCGGCATTTTCCTTGATTTTTCTTGGTTTTTTTTTTTTGCAAAAGATACCGGTACTCGAAATATTTCGAGTAGGCCTATAATTATTATTTTGCTTGAAATTTCACAACAATCGAAAGAATTTTTTTAATGTTAATATTGTTAATAGTTTAGGTTTTATTTAAATGCTTCTAATACGATTAGAAAGAATAGTTACTGTATTTTTACCAGTATAACATGACTTAAAAATGGATTTTAAATGCTTTTCTAATAAAACTCCTTTTAAATGTTAAAATTGACAACAAAATTTTGGTCAGAAAAACAAAAATCATTACCGGTATAGTGTCTACAAATTAAGCATTTTTATAATGTAAACATTGCCTTATATTTTCAATGCAATTATATAAATACAATGTTTGGCTAAAACTGCTAGTACGAAAATACATATACATAACAAACAATTCAATAAAACAAAATTGAATACGTAAATTGAGGAATATAATTACTAGAATGATAAATTTATTTTTGTTAATTGTTGGGTTTTTCCAACTATTTTTTTGATGAGTGGAATGAATTTCGTATCATTGTGTGGTGATTTATTAGCATGTGTTAAACGAGTTAAAGTTACAATGACTTTTTCGGAAGACAATTATTCTACTGTACATGCACCTACATGTATAAGGAAAACGTTAGTTGGAAGTGATTGTCTACTTTTGATATCTAAGTGTGAATAGGATCTGAATTAATAATATATTGAAACAGACTTGGTTTTTTTTTTAGAGACAATGTTAATTCGTAATCAATTATGTCGCCATATGTCTACGCAATAAACTTGATTTAATACGAGGTGCTAGTATAATGTCAGTAAACATTTCTAAAGTGTGAAAGGGGGGAGGGGGAGTATGAGTAATAGATTAAAAATTCTACTCGTCCAAATTTAGTAACAAAATGAATAATCAAAAATCTTAAATTTTGACATTTCGTTTCTCTCGTTTAATATTAGAGTATGATGACGAATGCCGCACAGTCGTGATTAGGTGCAGGTATATAGAGAAAAATGTTTACAAACACAGTGACGTCAGGGAGGTTTTGACGTCATTCGCGATCGGTTTTTTGTGCGTTGGTATCGCGGTAAAAGAATGAAGAAACTTTAAAATTTTGACTAATATTTACAAATAAAAATTTAATTTCTCCCGTTTTATAATTTATTACTACTGTATATTTACTGTCAAACTCGACTGTGTATCGTGTGCTCTTCAAATAATTGAATTAACCAATCTTTAAGTAAGTAAATATTTTAATTAACGTTATAAAAAAAAAAGTTAATTGTAAAATCAAAATTTCTTATTATTCTTTCAAAGATATTAGTCTGTAATTGCATGTAAGAGTCTTCATTTAATAGGCGTAAAATATTTTTCTTTTTTAAACGCCCACGTACGTAATATTATTTTTATAAAAAGAAAATAAATTAACTCGTCGCTTTTAAAGCTTAAAAAAATAAAATAATGTAGCATAGCGTTGAGAAAAGGCATTAAATAGCGTTGTTAGCGAGTAATATTAACGAGATAGTTGAACAGGATCCGAGCAAATTTATTACTCGATTTGAATTTGTTTACTTTCTCCTCCCCTCTCACCTCCCCCTCTGCCCCTCTTTCCTTCCCCCAATTTCCCCCCGAAGAATGTTTTCGATGTAAAGGTCAAGGTGTGAAGAAAGTGGGTGGATGAAGATGTTCATTTTCTTATTTACTTATTCGGTATCTGTACTCTTCCCAATCGCTTTCATAAGGAAAAGATAGATAGAATATACTGCAGTATAATGAGGAATTTGAACACATTCGGAAGGAAATTTTGATGATGACATCATTGGACAGACATTTTATCACTACATTTTACCCCTTTTTTTTTCCTCTTCTCTTATAATAATAACAATTATTATGGCTTTGAGCGCGGCTATTTCTGGAATCTTTGCGCTGTATTGTCAATTGTTTGGTGTATAATACGAATCGATCAATGTCAATTTGCTCCTCTCGTTAATTAATTGCCTTTTAAACCCCATGTTGTTGGCATTTTTTTTTTGTCGTATTTGCACATCAATCGACGATGGATCAATATTTATCAAGTCGGTGTTTTGTAATGTCGAGGGCAATCACCTATCCGAGGAGGAAGAACGCACGGGTGTGGAGACACACTTCTATACTATGTTAATGACATTATTGAGGTTGACCGTGATTTCACTCGTTAAACAGGGAAAAGCAATTTACGAAGGAAATAAAAACATTCATTGACACAAAAATGACACCAAATAAATTAATTAGATAGATAAAAGCATATATCCTCTAAATATAAAAATAATCTGTACCAGTAATTGAATTACCGAAGCACGAAACCTAAACAAAATGTAAACAATAAAAACATTAACATAATTATCAAAAAACACTCGTCAGATAAAGGGACTTTTTCTAAACAACAAGCGCAAGAAAAACCTATAATACTTTTTTTTTTAAAGTTTAATTTCGAAAAGCTCTCACTACACACTTGCAATAAACACTTAATTAAACTATAAAAATGTTTTTTTTTTTTTTTTTTGTAAATTCCAAGTTACCGTCTTCACACAAATGAAGTTCTCATTAACATAAAAACTTGCTAAAGTTCGATAAAATAATGACATACACAGTATATATTTTTAAACCAGCCTTTTAACAGTCACCAATTTCCAAAAAGCAGTACTTAAAAGTTTTTATAAATTCAATATACAGGACATGTACTGTAGTTTAAATTAAAGTAATAGAAACTATTATTATTATTATTATTATTTTGGTAAAAAATAAAACTGGGTGTAGGCGATTGGGAACACGCACCAAATCACAAGAAAGCAGTCAATAAACTTAAAAAAGCACCGTCATTAAACAAACAATCACCAAAACCATTAAAAAATCACTCAAAAAAAAAATCAATTACAGTACTAAAATTAAATGTTAATAATAAAAAAACGAATTAAATAATAATATTAATACAAAAATCTGAATACAATACATGTACTTCTATAAATTGTTTTAATTCCGAAAATTTTATGTTGCACTTTTTAATAACATTTTATCATTTAAAAAAACAACAACAGTGAAAATTATTTTATTATGGTTTAATAGTTGTTTTTTTCTTCTACCGTATATGATGAATGTAGCGTCCTCTACAGGTGTTTTACATCACTAGTATCTTGAAAGTGCTAAGTGGAATTAACGTTTCATTAAATATACTTAGATGGAAATGTAAACATAAGAAATAAAAGTTTAGCATCCTACGTACAAATTCCTCAGCTATAAATTATTTTTATTCTGAATTTCAATGCGATTTTCTTTTCTTGTTTTGAGAGTGTTAATTATTTTAACGATAATTACTCGGCAAAATATATGGTTAAATTACCAAACAGGTTTATTATTAATATTATAAGTTACCGATACATTATCATCACTCGAACAAATATTTGTTTTAATTTTATCGTTTCTTTATGTTTTGTTTATTTATTTATTTATTATTTATTTTTATTAGATTTTTGTTGAAAAAAAAAATGGCCATTTTTTTGAAAATACTTCTTAAACAAATTCCTGTGCTTTTCGTGGTAATTTTAACCTCGCTCAATGGAGTGCTATTAACACCCAATCAACGCGCGAATGTTACGAACAATTTTCATCAAAATTTTAATGTTACGAACAATAATAATAATTCTAGTAAACAATTATTATTAAATGCTACGAATAATGTTCGTCAAAATTACAACGTTATTCAACTGTTTAGCGTAGCTAAGCCCTATCAAAAATCCGATGTTACGGACACTTTTTCTCAAAACTCAAACGTTAGAAACAATGGCACGCAATTAAATGCTACAAACAACGTGCAGCAAAATAATTCCACCGCAACAAACAATGTTAGTCAACATTTAAACGCACCCAATGTTTTTCAAAACTCGGCGCGTTTTTCAAACGTTACGAACAATGCTATTCATCTCTCAAATGTTACCAACAACGTTACTCATCACGCGAATGTCACGAACGTTGTTCCGAATGTCACTGACATTCTTCATGCCGCGAATGTCACGAACGTTGTTCCGAATGTCACTGACATTCTTCATGCCGCGAATGTTACGAACAATGTTAAGAATCATTTTCCAAACGTAAATGTCGCGGCCAACGTTACGCACCATTCAGACAATGTTAGTCAAAATTTAAATGCGGGCAATAATAATAATATTATTAAAAACGTCGCTCAACATTTAAACGTAACGAATACTGCCACTCGGCGTGAAAATAATACTACCCATCAATTGGTTGATGTTACTACGAACAATGTTACCGACAAAGCCCATCAAAATGTAAGCCACGTTGAACAAAGGTTGCGTGACGTTAAAATAGCGGAAAACGCGAGTGTTCCCACTGCCGCCAGTGAAAATGCTACCAAAGATTTAACAAACATGTTTGTTTCCACCGCAACTGTCGTTGACAACAACAACAGAAAAAGTAAAAACATAGAAGACAATTTCTCCCAAAATTTGTCAGCCAATAAAAATATATCGCCTGCCACATTGCTCAACGACACAGCAATCTCTGCTAATCAGTCATCTCCATTCGCAGCGAGCGTAGAGACTACTACGCTTTCCGGTGTCTATGTGAGTGTTGTAAAACATGAAACTTTGACAATAACAACGACGACGACGAAGCCGATGGTGGAAGTGACGCCAACGACGACGAAAATGCAGGCTGGAGTGACGTTAGCTACGATTAAAACGCCGGAGAAACCGCGCAAGTCGGGAAGACCTAGCTTAATACAGCGTTTAATGATGAATAGCCGGACGATGGCGCCGGGAAGTAACGCTGGTAGGTCGGCCACCACGCCCGAAGTGATATACGACGACGGGCTATTGCAGATGTTCGATATCGGCGAAGTTCCGGCGATTCCAACTACCACCAAAGTAGCCATGCCCTCGTTTTACGACGCCACGCCTCCCGCTTGGTTGTTGCAGCAGATGGCTGCCAGCACCGGAAGCGGAATGCAGGCTCCTAAAGTGTTCGAAATTACACTGCCCCCGTTGTTGAGCGGCAATGAGGGAAGTGCGGCGGGGAACAACAACGAGAACAATGAGGAGTTGGTGGAGAACGCGTCGGAAAGCAGCGGCCACCACGGGATTCCAGTGGAAGCCACCAATTCCATCATCATCAGCGGCATCATTTGCGGCTGCGCCATCGTCTTCTTTTCCATTCTGATGGCGCTGTGTATTTGGAGACAGAATAAATCTCGAAGGCCTATTTACCCACCCAATTCGACCATGCTGCCAACTACTTCATTAACATCCATTAATAGCCAAAAACCGGTGGGCTTGTTTCAAAGAATTTAAATTCATTTTTAATTAATAAAACAAACTAATTGATAACAAAAAAAAAAAATTTTTGTTGTTGTTAAAATTTTTAATTTGTTTTTGAATTAAAAATTTTTATGTTTTTGTAATAATTTTGTGTACGAGGTTTGGTAGATTAGCGGTATACATGTTTTTATTTTGGTAAAATGCTTATCGGTTAATTTTGATAATGGAAAGTTGAGTAAGTGTAACGGTAAATTTCACGTGGGTTTGTATTGTGTATACACTTTTGGTATTGTTTGTTGTGGAATTGACGCAACAACTTTCGTTTTATTTGATCGACGAAGCTCGAAATATTAGAAAAAAAGAAAAGGAAAATGTGATGGAGAAATATAAAATTAATTGCTCGAAAGAAATCACAAAGAGAAACAAAATCTCATTTATCAGCACCCACCTTCCTCTACTTTTATAATATTACTCTCTCGTGAATCATCTCGTTTTATCTAATTGCTGGTTAATTACGCCTCGTCCTTGCCTTTTTCATACCATCATTTTAGCATCATACAGTTAGTCATTATCATTTAAAAAAAAAATGAAAATGAAAATCAGTTACCGGTATTTAATTTTTAAAACTGTGTAAAAATATTACTTGATATCAGCAATCGGAACTTCGATTTTAACTGAAAAGATAGAAAAATAGTTGTAAGTTGCATGCGAAATATCGCTCAGTTGTTGTAAGGACAACACCGAGTGTTACTCGTATAATAAAAAGAAAATATCGTTGACGCTGCTATGCCAAATAATTAATTTTATTAAATAATTAATTAAATTTATTTTCAAAATCCTCAGAAGCACAGGAATGGTCCTTTAGATTGAGTAGCCTGTTGAGTTGGAGTAGGATATTTGCAGAGACCATCGTAGTCTGTTGATGCAATAGAATTGTACGGACAACTGCTCGCCGGTGACCCAATCTTATAGATAGTCGATCCTTCATAATTCCCTCTAGCGTAATAATAATAATATTAATCATAATGAAAAAAAATTTTTTTTTGGAAGCGCGAGTATTTTTCTTACGCTGGTCCATAGTTGCAGACGTAGAAAACAGCGTTGTTATAAGTAGTGGAATCGGGATTGTACTTGGAATAACCGCAGCCTACGCTGCTTGTATTAGCCCACACTATCTATTCAAAAAAGAAAATATATTAAAGATGGTTTTGTACTCTCATATTATATACAGATGAATAATCGAAAGAGTTCAACTTTTGGAAAGGAAATTGTTTATGAGATACAGCATTGGATAGTTTAAAGATAATAGCTTTGGGTTATAAGGTTTTGGTATGAACATGTAAAATGTTACCTGCGTGTAGTGTTCAGTTGCATCGGTGAAATCAAAAGGGTAATTTCCTCTGTACGAAGCCGGAAAATTGGGTATGGACGAAGGATACCCGGGGTTAGACACTTCATTAAACCAGGCTAAAATAGGAGTTGTGAAATTCTTGTCCAGAGCATAATTCGCTTCGTATAAAGCAATGTTTTGGCCAACATTTAAATAATCGCCTAAGAAAAATGTTTAGAATAATAATATCAAGAAAAATGTGACAATTGCAGTAGTAAGTCAGAAGTCTTACTGTCAGTAGGTCGATTATGAGCGTAGTAACAACCGTTGGCCCAGTCTTGAGCTAATTGAGCCAACTGGCTATCCCAACTCTAAAAGTTAATTAACTTATATAATTAAAAATGAAAGAATAATTATTATTTTTTTTTAAAGAAAGTCTTACAAATTGTAACATATCTGAAGCTTGTGGCTGATTTGCGACTTGTCCTTGGGCAACGCTATTCCTCAATTGATTATGAAGACTTACTATTAATTGGATGTCATCGTTGTTTACTGGGTCACTCAGGTCAATATTGCACTAAAAATTTAATTTGTTTTTGATATTATAATTATGAGAAAATAAAGATATATAAATCGTACTTGACTTTCACCCAATTGGGCTATGGATAAAAACATTAAACTCAAATAAACAATATTCATGGTTTTCAAAGTGCTAAAATTCGGATTTAAAATTATAGAAGTGGAAAACAAAAAAACGTGGAATTTCGCACCTTATAATATACCGGTAGATAAAAAGTGAATAGTTGGAATTTTAATAATGGAAAAATCCAACCATTTAAATTGTCGTTCTAGCTCACATTATTAGATTCAGCTGTTTAGGTGCATCAACAATGATGTGGGAAGTGTGCGATGAACAATAAAATAAATAACGGTGCCTATTCTCTAGTAACTAATTGGAAGTATGACGTACAAGATTGATTGACATTCCGATTTTTCAATGGATATTCTTCGTCACAATATGACGCAGGAATTGATCACATATTTATTTGTTGCCAATTCCACTATAATTAAATTTGTTGTCACTACCACGTCGTATGATGCGGAACCGTTCTTGCGGCAAACATTGAAATAAAGTTTGCAAACCGACTAAAAATAACCATTTTTTAAAGGATAATTACTGTAATTTACATTAATTTTAATTAAATTTATGCCTGACTGCTTAGAAAGTTATAACTTTGAGAACTTTAATTAGTTTTTTAACTTATTATTTTTTTTTTAAATTAACTTTTAAAGCTCATTTTTTTTTTTTACTTTTAAATATAAAAGTAATTTGTTTGCGTAGAATTTTTAAATTAAGAAAACTATTAAAACAACTTAATTTTTTAATATAATAATTATAATAACAAATTTTATTTATTATGATAAATACGGAAGAAAAATGGATATAGAAACAAACAATATAGTTTTTAATTAATATTTTGATTTGCATAGGAGAAAAAAAAATGTTACAAGTAAAACATTATGTTTACAACTAATTGTAAAATAAATTATTTATTGACTTATAATTTTTAAACATTTAATACGGAGTAATAATTACCGTAAAGAAAACTGGTCTTTAAATTTTTTTTTTGCCGGGTTTAAAATACAGTGACTCGGTAGTTTTGTTTGGCAGTTCAATGTAATTGTTAATTAAATTTGAAAACTAAATTGTTTTTTTTTTGTTATATAACTAATATCATTAAAACTTAACTTGAAAATCAACTTTTAATTTTAAATTAATTTTTTTTTTGGATGTTGCATAATATTAAAATGCTAAATAGCATCCGCATTTTTTCGATCTCCCCATCAATCATCTGGTAACATTGTAAAAATCCGGCAACACTGTATAAATCTTTTTTTTTTGGGAGAAAATTGGGATTTTAAAAATGGTAAACAACAGATTTTCTCCTCCGTAAACCAGACGCGCGCAAAATCCTCGGCTATCATTATCGGTTCAATTTTGAATTTAATAATGCTAGTTGAATAAGTGAAGCAATTGTTCGGTGTTGTGCTGTTTGGCGTGAGGGGGTCCTGGTTGTAGCAGTGTGTGAGTGAGGTGAGTAGAGGTTGACCTGAACGCGAAGAGATCGACGACGCTTTGAGAAAATGGCCAGCAACAACAACAACATGAGCAGCGGGAACAACCGGGCCAATTCCCGAGTAAACAACACCAATTCCTCGCAAAGTAGCTTAGACTTGAGTTTGTGTCTGCGCAGCGATTCGCGCGACTCGTTCTATATGGATTTCGACCGCGGCATCGACTCGGACATCGAGGAGTGCGTGGCCGAGGACGCGCTGAGGGAGTTCGGCGAAAGTTACGTGGAGAGCGAAGAAGACGAGGAATACCACAGGAATAAAAACAGGAGTAAACGCAACCACAGATCCAGACCCAATCCAGCGTAAGTATATTTACGTGGCTCTTATGAAACCATCGATTTTTCACAATATTTCACGCTCGATTTTCGATATAAACTTTTTTCTTTTCTTTTTCGATATTTTGACAGATGAGGTAAATAACCTACCTATCGATCGTTCGATTTAACTTGGCATTTACGGCGATAACTCATAAGCGCCGAGATAGAAAAACCGCTAAGTTATTTCGAATGGCGTTAAATTCACCGTTCAATGTTGTTTTACGGTCGCGAAGACCAAAAAAAATTTTAAAAAGTTAATGTCGCATATTATATGCATTTGAATTAATTAAATTTAAGCATTCTGGAATGATTAATTTGGAATTAAATGTTAAGAATGCGTAAACTTGTTTTTGAAAGCGACGTTCGGTATAACTTTGCGTTTCTATTGAATTCTTCAGCTAAAATATTAAAAAAAAAATAATAATAATATTCTTATTTTCTAATAAATAAATTAATAATTTTTTTGAAAATTGTTTACGGCGCATTTCTAATTTTTTGTTTTTAAAGGAAACGCCAAGTTGTTTCGAACACGAAGGAAATGGGGGTCTCTTTTTTCCTTTTCAAATTAAAGCACAGTGAGAAGAAAGGAAACATCAAGGGGGTTTGAATTTCAGAAAAAGAGGGAGAAAAAAAAACTGAGTGTACAAGGGTGTAACACTATAACCTTTAAAAATTAGAAACACATTTCGCCTACGTTAAGTAAAAAATTTTTTGTTGTTGTTCTCAGACGAGGAAAAAAATAAAAAATATTTTCAAAAGATGAGATTTTATGATAAACAATCGCATAAAAATACCACATAATTATACGGGCACAATTCTCCACGCATAAAGCACCCACGCGATGTTCTTCACGCACTACGTGAATTATTGTTATTATTTAAATGTACTAATTTGTTTCAGATGGCCCGATATGCGTTCGAGTCGTCATCACAAAGGTCACCCTTCAACCGTGGACGGCGATTCGGCCCTTCCTCCCAGCCCCGTATGTACGACTCGGATCCTGGCCAGCCCCGAACGAGGTTCCATCCTATCTTCCTCGCAAGGAACGTCGAGCGGGAGGCTGCCGAACGGAAAGTTTCAGTCGCAGTCACAAACCACGAGCACGGTGAACGCCCCACTCGTCTCACCCAACAACGCCAAGTACATTATAATTATATATGCATTATTTTGTTTTGCGAAATGAATAACCTCGAAAATAATACGCGGTTGTGTTTTTTTTTAATATAGAAATTACGAGTCGGTGAAGAGTTCGAAAAAGAGATCGAAATATCAAAGGAGGAAATTTGAAGAAAGATTTTCGGCGCATGAAACCAAATACGACGCGTTAGTTGATATTCTCGTACTCATTTTTTTTTTTTTTCGGTTTTGAAGTTTAGGAAATTAATTCAAACTTTTTTTTTAATAAGATATAGAATTATTATTTAATTAGTAACGGTAAATAATAACATTTATTAATTAAGGGCGCTAGACCTAGATCTGTAGTTAATATAATTACTCACTCTAAAAGTTTAGCAAAAATTGCTCCTTGAACTTTCATTTCAAAACACAGATTTTTTTAAAATTCTATTAAACTCCAAAAATATTCATAAAACATTAAAAAGAAATATATTTACGACATTTACAAAGCATTCAACTGAACACCAAAATTACTCATCACACAGACAAACAATAATGTGTAAGCTGAACTTCAAAAACTTTTACTAAGCTACGAAAATTATAAAATATTCACAACAAAATTTATATTATATTTATTGCACAGGTTATTTTTTTTACAGAGATTAGTTAATTTGAGTTTTGTGAGCATTTTATTGCTATTTTTAGCAGTCGGACTGAAACTGTCGGTACCGAGTAAATAATATTTAGAAAATCAATCTTATTTTAAGAGATAAATTTGAAACTAAATTTTTTTTAACTTTGTGCAAATAACTCTACGAGGGGAAAAAAATATATTTACTAACCGAATTATTGGTTTTTTTTTTAGAGAATCGATTTGCAGTGTTTTGAGTTCGATGTATGCTAAATTGCTGGTTGTGATGGGGATTGGCTTTCCTTTATCCGAAGTGGTATCTTCGCGGATTCCCCACTCTTTTTTTGTCGTAAATACGAGAAGCAGAATTACAAATTAAAATTAATGTCTTAACAACATGTCTATTTTTGTAGGGTTTTTACCTTTATTTATACTCGGCGAGTATCTTGTTTCTGTTTTACGGATACTCGTTTTTGCTGCCCAGGAGGGAGAAGACTAGTGTTCGACTCAGCGTGCTGCGAAAAATGTTCCTGTTGAACGCTTTTAAAAGTAACGTGAATCAAAGTCCGGCCGTAGATCCACTCACGGTCTCTTCTCGTGCAGAAGAACGTGTGAAACGGCGTCAACGTAGGGAAAGCAGCCACGACTGCGGCAGCTTCTATTTAAGGCTCGGCGCTATGGGTAATAGGGCGAAAAAATATTAATGCAAAGGAAGAAATGATTGTTTTAATTAAATGCTTTTTTCTAGCTTTCGGTGTTGGAAGCATGATCTACTCCGGTTTGGATTTCGGGCAGTATTTTGAATACGATCGCGATTCCGAGTGTTACAGCGTGTTGGCAGTCGTCACTCCATGCACACAAATGACTTTTATATTTTTTCAGCTGTATTTTATTTTTAAAAACTCAAAGGTAAAATTACTTCAAATTTTATGTTTTCTTTTTAAAATTCACAATTTCTTTTTTAAATAGATGAGAGTTTCAAAGTTCAAAAACGTAGCCAAATTTGGCTTGATGCACATGGTAGCTACGAATTTGTGCGTGTGGTTCTACGTCTTAGTTCAAGAATCGAAACACGAAATTCTTAAATTGGTCAAAGAAAAAAAGAACGAGGATTTGTTATCGAGTTACGACAACGTTTCTCACGGTATGAAAAATGCTCATTCGATATTATCCAAGCTGTTAGTTAATTTTGTTCGTTTTGTGCAGTGCACGTTCACCACGCTTTCGAGGTGTCAGAATGCGGTCGTAGTTCCGTGATGGGTCAACTAGTTCAGGATGTAAGTCCGTTTCTTTTCCCTTGCACTATTCAGTACAGTTTAATCTGCGCAGCTATTTTATACGTAATGTGGAAGAATTTAGATCATCACGTGAACTCGCGTGTTGGTTCTCAGAGCGGAGACGTAATGACGTTACCTTTGGTTCGTCACAGTCAAAACAACGTAGATTGCGCTCATGCCAACAAAGGATTGTTTGCCGGACTCTTATTTCTGGTCTTGGCCGTTATTAGTCTCATTTTATACTTTGTTTTTATTAGGAGAGCTGAGCTGCGTAATTTAGCTATTTTAGAAGCTCATATTTTCGAATTAGCTTTGTATTGCGTGAATATGGTAGCTGCTGTAGCGGCTCTGGTGCAAATCCGAGAGTTGAGATACTCGGTGAATCACCGAAGAGTGGTTTTGGACAACATTTTACTTATCGTGGCCCAAACCGGTGTCTACTTATTCGCAGTTTTTTGCGTCATCGGTGGCCATTTCACAACGAATAGGAACACCAGTCTTTTAACTCTGTTTACGGCAGTGGCTAACCTGCTTCAAGCTACGGTGCAGACCATTTTCCTCTTGGACGCTTCGGGGAGATATACCGTGACTACGGATCAAATTAGACGCAAACCCGGGAGGGAGATGATCACTTTTCTCTTAGTTTGTAATTTCGCTATGTGGCTTATAGGAACTCTGGAGACCAAAAGGTCTAATTCGAATCCGGTGCAGCTCAATTTCTACGGTAATTCGGCGTGGACCGTTATCGCGCACGTTTCCACTCCTTTGGCTATTTTTTTCCGATTTCATTCAACTACGTGTTTGTGCGAAATTTGGAATAAACTTTATAAGTTGAGAGTAGAACAGGTGTGAATATGATCCGGAAAAATGAATGTTTTTTTCCCCATCAGTATTATCAATCTTTGCACAATTTTTATGGGATTGTTAAAACAATTACGAGATTAATAGAAAATATTATATACTTAAATATTGTAATTTTTATATAAGATATTATAAACTTTTTTTTTAATACCGTGTTTTATATATTTTGTGTACCTATACAAACTCTATTTGTAAAGTTTGAGACTAAACATTAAATTTTTAGAATTTTGTAATTGTTTTTGTGACCGGAATTTTATCGGAATTGATAATATTATGCAAGGTTATAAAATGGTGCTAATCTTTTTTATTCCGGTGCTAAAATGGTACCAGTGGGGCTTATTGGGGGTGACGGTTAAAACTTAACGTTGGAGAGATAACGTTAGGAGAAATAACGTTGATTGGGGCTGGCGGGTGCTATTGTCAGGCTCTTCAGCGTAAAGTGGTCCTAGGTGGTCCTAAGTGGTGCTAAATTTAATGACGGCTCAATGACAGTTGGTCCCGTAACATAATTTAG